>NIUQ01002431.1:0-22551 GCA_002796945.1 Plectus sambesii
TGGTACTCATGGGATTACGACAGCGAAGCATCACTCAGCTGGCTCGTACAGGGTGTTGAAGAGTGGATTGAAGTATCGGTCATTATCGTCTCAGGGATCATCTACATCATTGTGGTCATTTTTCTTATAATCACGGTAATAAGAGAATGCATTGTATTTAAGTGTTAATGACTTGAAATATAAACTTTTAAACTATTGAAAACCACTTTGTGTTTTAGAGAAAGAAATTCCAAGAAATCAGCAATTATGCTCAGGAAAAGCGAATTTTAATCCAGGCCGCGGTTATCACCATATACTGTACTATTCTGAACGTTACATGGCACAACTATTCGCTGTTTCTTCCGGACTCCAAATGGGCCTATATGGGCCTCAACTTTATGTGGATCTACAACAGCGGCATCAATCCCGTCATTTACCTCATTTTGAACAAGTAATATATTAGGGAATTATTGAGACAGAACTCAGAGCACGAAAGCGGCCGCGTTGCACCTTTGGGGTTTCATAGAACGGTTGCTTGCAAGTATGCTGAATTGCGAGTAATGTTGAAAGTTTTGAATGTGTCATCGCTCTGCACTAACATCACCGCAGTATCATGCAAAAAATGATTTCTAAATGATAGCAACGCAAGATTGATAACTGAATTCTTTGCTCGTCAACAAAGTTCAAATGTTTTATGGTAAACTTATCTAAAATGCCTAAAGAGCACTTTACATTGATTTGCAAGCTTGCAAGTTCATCGCTGGTTAACTCTCTTTTCTCCCGTTAATTCTTTTACGCATTTATTATAGAACGGTGCAAGACAAGGTTAAAGTTTTATCGAAGAAGTCAACCGCAGCCGTTTCAACGAAAATGAAGAGGTTGAAGGAACAAACGCGACTTGCTTGGACAAATACGAACCCAACTTCCGGTGATCTCTAAATAGATTATTTTTTTCATTACTTCATTTGAAGCTACGACACTTTGCTTGCAATGGTGATTGAGCACTTTCATTGCGATTTGATAAACCGTTGTGCTGCTAACTGTATACATCCTTTCCGCATTATAAACTGTGTATCTACAACTTGACCCAACTTTGCGCTCACTAAAACACCACTCATACGCAGAAGTTGGTATCTTTGCGATTATTAACTATATAGTGGGACTTTATTCCTCTAATTGACCCATAAGAGCTTGTAATCTTGAGGCCTTCCGATTTTTACGATCTCAATCATCATAATGTTAGCTTCTGCGATTAACAGAAAGGCTGAACAACAGACAGCGAGTGATTACTGCTGCATTTACAGAAATGTAAGAGGTTAAAACGGTGCGCGGGAATAAGAAAGTTTCAAATTTTCACCTGACATGATCTTTTCATTCAATTTTTCGCTTGGAAGCCAATTGCATCAACCAAACTTTTTTCATTAGCAAAGAGCGATGACGCATTGAATACAACTGACATCTAACATCACAGTCTGAGTGACAAACCGGATTTCGCCGTTCCAATTGTTGCGAGACATGGTGAGTTTCGTTAACACTTGTGCTTGCCGTTTCAGCGTGAAAAATAGATTCAAAAATGCGTGCCGCATATCGTACGTGGACCTCATTTCGGCCACTTTTAACGAATATTCACGATTACGTAAAAATCAAAGTTTCTAGTAAAATATTTGTGATAGGAAGTGATTACTAGAGTATTAAGGAATTTATATACGAAATTTCGTGTCAAACCGACAAATATTGGCGGAGATATACGCTGCGAATGCGAGCTGAAACGTCCATTGGGCCGAAACGTCCATTGAGCCGAAACGTCCACAGCTAGCCAATTAACTTATCAAATAAATAATTGGATGATTAGAGCGCCGAAACGTCCATAGAGCGGCAGTGGGTGCGCGGAAAGGTCCATGAGGAGCTGAGGTCACCACTTAATTAGTGTAATCTCTCATCAGGAAATTTGCGAAGTTAAAAAGTTATTTGAATTGCAAGCTAAGGCTTGAAGATTTAATACCTAAGAAATGAGCATAGTTTAATTGAGTTGGGCATCCGTTGATAAACCAAACACACGAATCGTAAAATAACACGCAATGAGTAATAAAAGTAGTCGGCAAAAGCAGTTAAGAATAGTTTAAAGATAATAGTAATAATTTCGTTAAGTTAAAAGTTAAAATCAAGTAGAAATCCATAACTGTTGAGACAAGATACGAATAGTGATGACTCAATCAATGTAATTGAGAATGTTCAGATAGGTTAATGAGGCCCTCGGCACAAACACCATGCTTCGGAATGCTATCCTTTTAACGTAATGAAATACTTAGCATTGCTTCAAGTGTAATATGGTGCTTTGCCGAGCGAGCGGCATGCCGCAAATGTGCACATTCCGTTGAACGCCATGTAAGACTGAGCGTACGACGCGCCGCGCATTACAAGTATCTTCTACGCGTTAAAATGGGGTGGAATGAACGTTGCAGTTAAAAGTGTGTGGCCATCTTCAGCAAACCAAAACAGGAGTTAGCGTTCTATAAACTCCCTCTGTGGACCTTTCCGCGCACCCGGCGCCGATCTGTCGACGTTTCGGCGCTCTATTGTTTTCGACGCGGCGTAATTAGCTCCGCCCAGCGGCGCGACCTCCTTTTAATTAGCCTGACGTGACCCTGTGGACGTTTCGGCCCAGTGGACGTTTCAGCCCAATGGACGTTTCAGCCTCCTACCATACGCTGCTAAAGACGCGCACCTACGCCGTTTAACGGCGAAAAGGTGAACCTCACTTCGGCCACTATGCTCTTTGACAGCTTCTCAGAAATTTCCAGTTCATCCAATTAAATTGTCCATCTAACTTACTGATAGCTCTCGAAAGTGGATTTCAATGATATATAAAGCTTTTTTGGAAAATGATTTGTTGAAAAGTTATAATCAAAAGAAATTTGTCACTACGCCCCGCGAAAAAAATTGCTGCCAAATTTGAGTGTGCTCGAATCAACCGCCATATTTCTTGATACAGACTATGAATATAATAAATTTTGTTACCAAAAGAAAGGTCATTTTTCAGGCTTTCTAGTGATATATTTTTCGTTTGATTCCGTTTAGTTTTAGTGGCTTAATTATTCAATCTTATCAAAGTGGCCCGAATGAGTGCCTGGCCGGAATGAGGTCCACCCACGGTAGTGTTCAAACATCTTGTCTCAGTGGACTCGAGTCTTGCACAGATACGGCAAAAAGGGAAAAGTACTGTAAATTTGCGTTCGCTCAACGCCGGCCGACAGCAAATCGGTCGAATTGTGAGCTTGAAAGTTTGCCGTTGTTTTACATAAAAAAGAAAGTGGAGAAGATGTCGAATAAAAGTGAATCCAAGGCGACCTATAAACAGCGTCAGGCGATTTCCTATACTAAACCAGCGGAGCCTGCATTTCTCAAACAACTAAAACAGAAGACCGGCTATCGGGAACCGGCCACTATTGATGATAAGGTATTATTTAATTTTAAAATCTGCTTCATAATATTTGAAGTCAGAAAGCTGTCAAAGTATTTTGAGTGCGCTCAGGTGGATCCCGCTTCCTCATTATCATTTTGTTATTATTGAAAGTTTAGAAAATCATTTTCAGGTGTGAGTCTTAAAGCGGGACTGCCACCATCTAGTAATATAAATATGTACGCTTTGCGAACCTATTTGCTATATCTCGTACTTGTCACAAAGTTTGAATTTCAAGTTAAATCTTTTGCAGAGAGCAGAGTTGCCTACTGCGACAGAGGACGATGACGAACAGAAAGACTTGACATCGGCGCGAGAAGAAGATCGACCACAGGTTGTCGTGCTCGACCCTTCCAAAGATCTCAGCCAGGAGCAAGTAGATAAGGTCCTTAAAAAACAGGAAGATGATGATGAGAGTATGTTTACATTTCTTATTTGATTTGCTTTACTTGAGTTTATGAAAAAAAGGAAATTTATCGTCGTTAAGGCATTGCTCTGTATTGCGAGCGCTTCATATTGCTAAATAAAATTTTGCCTGCGTATCAACCAAACTATTGTTTGTATATAAATTATCAGTTTCCTGACTAGTTGTTAACGATAGAACTTTGAGTAGCTTTTATAAGTAAGATGATGTAGGCTGCCTTATCACTGCAATATAGCATAGCATAACAAAGTATAAATGTATACCACATTTACTTGCAATATTATTCTTAGCTAACTTCTAGTAGTAGTAATTATATCTGCACTATATGTCGATAATTCAGACTGCCAACTTGTAATTGAGCACATTCGATACACACTAAGTTCAGAAATTGCAAATTAAGTGTCTTCTTTCTTGTACCTTTTTATTTACCCGACTGTATATTTTAGTAGAATATCTTTCATAGTTTATTGAACTCGTATACCGTATTAATGTGAATGTATTAATTTAATTTGCAGAACAAAAAATAGACGAAGGGAAAATTACTTTCAAGAAGCCGTTAAAGAGAGACGCTCAGGCAGACGAAAAGAAAGACGACAGCAAGCGACAGCGATCAATCTACGACGATCCCCGAGTCGAGAAGAAAGATGTTCGCCTATTGTCATTCGCTGACGATGAAGAAGATGTTTAATGAATTTTTTGGATACCACTAATTAAACTCGTTTGATTCCCAGTACAAAATGATTAATGGATGCTTTTTTGTCGGATGATGCTGATTAATACTGCAATCAATCCGCTGTTTGAAGCAGCTGATTATTTGATTGTTTGCGATTATTATTGCGATCGATGGCGACCCTGCTGTTGCAAAAAGATGTGAATAAAGAGGCAGGTACCGTGACTTCTGATAGTAAATGCCAGTCATCTCGGGTTCGTCGACCACAGCCATCCTGGCGGAGGTTTCTCTCTCTGCTCTAAATAGTATCACAGCTCCTATATTAAATTCGCGTGACGGCACTTTGCTAGGGAAGTGTTGCAGTATCTTTGGTAATTTTTGAGCGGCAGCTTTCGTGGTATAGCACACATTTATGTAACACATTGTCAGCAAATGAACTATTAGGAAGCAGAAAGCTATTTGCGACTAAAAAACCAATTTCATGAGTCATACTCAGAAGTACCGTATCCCCGAGGCGCAGTCAGTAAGGCATAATTGCTTCAGTGTTAATGCGTGACATGACCTATACGTTGACTTTAAGCTTTTAAATAGTTTTTGCAAGTGTGACTTTTGACCGATTTGAGAGGGCTGGCTACCGAGTATTTATTACACTTTAGGGACGAAATGGGCACCCGTCATTTAGCGCGTGCAGTATGCAATCCCATTGGCGCGCATCGTTATTTTATTCAGTGCAAGCCTAGTTTTGAACTGTTTGAATTTTCAATCATTCAGAGCTGGTATAAAGCACTAAAAATTAAATTTAGACTATTCCTTAATTCAAGGAATTAGCCCATTTTACCGCATAAATTATTTAACGACTTGAAGCAACGACCAACTGATTGCAGAAAACATCTGATTGTACTGCTGAATAAGATAGGTGGAAATGAATGAGAAGTCAAAGGTGGTGCTGGGCGTTGACGTCGGGTCGACTAGTGTGCGGGCGTTGGCGGTGGACGCATTGAGTGGTCGGATGCTGGCGTCTGCGACCGAATCGCTCGAAATTCATAGACCGTCGCCTGGATGGGCCGAGCAGAGTAGCGATCAGATATGGACGGCCACCGGTGCTGCGATTCGATCCGCTCTCCACTCGGCTGCTATCGATGTCGAAAGCGTCGTCGGCATAGGATTCGACGCCACCTGCTCGCTTGTTGTGCTCGGTCCTCAAGGTATTGTACGCCACATATGGAACTGTTGGGCAGCCTTGCTAGGCTCATGGATCTTAGTCGATACATGATGCCTCGGGCGCGCGCGGCAGCGGCGGCAGCGGCGGCTTCCATACTAAAGCATAACTAATTAGTCGCAATCAGCTCTCATTGTCAACAGGAATAAAACGAATATATAACCCTGCAATACCAAGGTTCGAGCAGGAAATTCAAATAATCATACGACTAACTCTTTCTTACCACTTTTCTCTTTGGCATATTACTCTGTATCGATACGCGCGCAATCTAATTTGGTGCTGCGGGATTCCTTCTAACCTTTTTTAATTGACAAACGTATTTTTAATATTTATGCAACTGATTCTATAATATAGCGCCTTTTTCAACATTGATTGATTGTAGACGAGCCGTTAGCAGTGTCGCTCGAGTCAGAGTCCAAATGGAATGTTATCATGTGGATGGATCATCGAGCTGGCAAAGAAGCAGAAGATATCAATCGAACCGCACATGATTGCCTCAAATCCGTTGGCAAGTCATTCGCTTTGCACACGCGCTGTTTATAATCCTTCTAAAGACTGCGACTACAGCAGCGTCTTTTCGCGCCTATATCGGATAATTCTTTTTACTATCAAATAGTGGAAGAAATAGTGGAGTCAGAGCCACGCGCGATTTTTAAACGGTTTCCTCATACTTCTAAAGGTAGAAAACATTTTAGGAATCTTTGAGCCTTTGGAACTCCATTTAAGAGGCGCGTGTGTGTAAGGAAGAAGGAAATGGATTGATTTCAGCGTTCAAGAAGTCTGTGGCTGGCGTTACCTTAAACTCTAGAATATGGGGACTTACACTTATTAATTGTTTTTGCGTGCGCAGCAATAAGAGCGTTTCGCATCCACTAAAGCATTTCATTGACTCTGTTTGAATCGACAAAATTAGAATTGATTAAATATACGAGTTTTATTACCAAAAAAATATTAAAATATTGCAGTACTGCTGCTTAACCGTAAACAAATGTGTTACGGTATGCCCGTTATATTTCATATCTTGTTTAAGGTGGAAAAATTTCGCTGGAAATGGAACCGCCCAAGCTGTTGTGGCTGAAGCGAAACCATCGGCAGACGTTTGACTCTGCGACAAAATTCCTCGACTTGGCTGATTTTCTCACTTACAAGGCGACTGGAGTCGATATCCGGTTAGAGTCACTTATCAATGGCTACTTCATAATGCTTTGCTCGCTGATTATTCAGGTCATTATGCACTGTGGTTTGCAAATGGGGCTACCAAGCATCCTCAAACAGTCAATCATGGGATTGCACCTATTGGAATAGCATCGGTGAGTGAATTATAGCTTCATAGGTACTGGTTCTTGCCTGCGCCGATTACTGAGAAACAATACATTGCGAATTGCGCTATGCACAAGCAGTAGTTGTTTTGACCTAGTTTCGAGCAACGAAAAAATGCTTTTATTGCTTTATTGCTCACTTTGATCTGGGACAGAACCAGCTATTCATAGATTATTTTAGGTTTACCTGAATTCGCCAATGATGTACGTCGCATTGGTGCTCAAGTTAGAAATCCAGGCGAACGAATAGCATCCGGTCTGAGTCCAGAGGCGGCGCAAAGTTTGGGACTTTGTGCTGGGACGCCGGTCGCTACCGGAATCATCGATGCTCACGCGGGCACAATTGGTTGTCTCGCAACGAAAACTTCAGAGACTACGGTTCGTATTTTGCATTACTTAAGAAGGCGTAAAAATTTCGTCCCGCAATGACGAAATTTTTTCAATTTTAGCAACCTTTATTTGAAAGAGATTACAGGTCCGTTGCTCTCAACACAAAATTATCTAATTGAGAATAATCATTCCGGCTCCAACTGACATCCTTATTGATACAAGTTTAACTGCTTTACGATGTATCATTTCTGAACCTACTCGCTGTGAGCTCTTAACTTCCTAATAATTGACAGAAATTTTTTTGTTTAGCTTCTGCTACAGTATGTCATGTGGCAATATTTAGGTTATAGAAGATTTTAGCAATTTCAGCAATCGCAAATTCCGCTCGACCAACGACTGTCTTTAATCTGTGGCACGTCGACCTGTCACATGATGCTATCAGAGACGGCGCGATATGTGCCGGGAATCTGGGGTCCGTACTACGGCGCCGTACTGCCGGCTATGTTCCTGAATGAAGCTGGTCAGAGTGCCGCCGGATCGGTGCTCGACATGCTCCTGGAGAGAAAGAGAGCAGAAACAGGAGTGACCCCCGCTGTATCGGAAGGTATTTCATACTTAAAACATAGGCATCTCCTCCCTTAGGACACGGTGTACAAGGACGTCACTTTGCCAAAAAATACCATTTCGATATGTAATTTTCTGTTTTCTCAATACATGTCTTGTGGTGCCTGATGGGGATATCTGCATGGTTCATACTTTATGCCTAAATCAATTATACACGATGTCAATATTGCAAAATACACGTTCTATTTAAGTTCAACCGTCGATATTTGGGTAGAGCGGAGTGCTAGTTGGTTCAAACTGGAGAATATGAAGGGATTCACCCACATGAAACCTCACACCCCACTGCATTTTGGGCGATTGTGACAGTTTCAAATATTCACTTCTTGTATTATGATGAATTTATTTTTTTACTTCAGTTTCGTCATTCTGTGACAGATTACGATATACAAACGAGAAGCCACTTATTTTAAATACAATACGCAAACACAAACAAATACACAAACGAGAAGTTATTTAAAGCTGAAGTAAATTTAGATGGACCTTTTCAGTCACGGCATATCTGGACCGTTCAGAGGCTGAACGGGGTGCGTTGGCCGTTGCCGAGACAGCGCGAAACCTACATGTATGGCCTGATTATCACGGCAATCGTTCTCCATTCGCTGATCCAAGCATGAAAGGCGCCATAGTTGGATTGACCCTCGACTGGACTTCGGATGCATACCTGCCGGTAGGTGTTGTTTCGCACCATTTTAAAAATAAAAATCGCATCACACTATTATGCGCAATTCCATATACTCGTTGAAGTAAGGTATCTGACGAACTTTAAAACTTTGTGTTTTACCATGTTAAGGGTAAACGATTTGTAATTTATTTTTGGCTATTATAAAAGAAGCTCCGTTCGTACCTTTGATTTTTTGATATATGTCTTCAATTTGACGTCTTGCGCGTTTATTACAGTTATTGCGGTGCAGTCTCATCACAGCGCGCTTCTGTTCTGAATAGCCTTTCTGCAGACTATTTACCTTGCTCACGTATTTGCGCTCGCATACGGCACCAAGTTGATTGCTGAAACATTGGAGCAGAATGGCCATAAAGCGATCGAAGTGGTATACGCGTGCGGTGGATTGGCGAAGAATCGACACTATATGCAGGTAAGCATAGGGGTCGGTTCCAGAATCAGAATTAGGGAGGCAATAGTCTTCAAGTAGCTGCGCGGGCAAACCAAAAGAAATAATACAGTAATCTCACTTTGGATGATCAGATTTTGGAGATCAATTTTGTGGAGAGAAGCTTGAGCTATGAAGTGTCTTTGACGCTGCGCCTGGGTCAATGCTTCTTTAGGCCAGAAAAATTCTGTTATTTTCGTTCTGTAAGTCAGAATCAACATTTTTAGCTATAGCATGCAGCCGATACTTTGCAGTAAAGAACATTTTGGTATTTTCTTGGTTGACGGTTGGTTTTAACAATTATTAATTAGTTAGCATTGAAAATCAAACATGTTTTCGATTTTACATCACATGTACAATTATTTTGCTTTTCATGTTTAACAATAGTAACATGTGACCATATGGTTTCATGATTATTACTCTTGAGGTACATGCAGACGTCCTCAACGTACCGATAGTCGTCCCAAATTGCGACGAGTCTGTTGCTCTTGGCTCAGCCATCCTCGCCTCAGTCGCCGCCAACATTTACCCTTCGCTCAAGGAAGCGATGGTGGCACTCGGCCAGCCAGGCACTACCTATTATCCTCGCGACGAACTTCAGACGTTTCACGCATGGAAGTATAGCAAGTTTCGTGATTTGGGCAATTTTATAGCACATTTCAAATGAGGCTCTTGTGCGTTATAGCTATTTATTTTCCCAGCAACCTCCAAGGAATATGTCTATAAGAACCGCTGTCAAAAATTCAAAATATATTTCAAATGATTGCTATGAGAATAGGGAAAGACATAAAGAAGCGCCTTAACAAATAGAACAAGACTTTAAATAAACAAGATTCCTTGTAAATCAGGTCAAAGTGCAGATAAAAAGTTGATAAAAAGTGAATGGTTTATAGTGCATTTTAAAGCACGGGTTTTTAGATGCACTGTAAATCATTTAAATTGGTCAAGCAGTTTGGCAACATGCCAATCGAAAGGGAACGACACCGATATTCAGTGGCTAAAAATTATAGGTACACATTATTACTAACTCGTTATTTTTGCGTATCACTACCAATGTTTTTAAACATGCAATTCGTTATATCGCTCAACTTCCTGTTGCTTTTTTACCCTTTTTCTCTCAACTTTTTTCCCCCTACGATACCTCGGACCCCCTATCTCTTCTCTGATGTCAAGAAGTGGACGGTTGACCTGTTCAATAAGGACGAGACGAAGGCCGGTATTGCCAGGATCTTCAAAATGGGGTGATCTACGGTTTCCAAGATCCTGAGGCGTCATATGCTGCCAGAAATGGTGGAAACCGCTCCCAAGACCGGCGGACCCCACAAGACAACGTAGATGGATAAGCGATCATCTGGCTATCAAAGAAGTCCCCCTTCCTGACCGCCAACACCATCCGGAATGACTTGAACATCATGGACGTCTCCACACCGACTATCAAGAGCCGTCTGAGAGAGTTTGGACTCCATGAATGATGACCTGCCAAAGAAGCTACTCATCTCAACCAAGAACAAGGCCTGCCAACTCAAGTTTGCTAAGGACCACGAATATTGGATGCCGCAGGAGTGGAAAAAGATCCTATGGAGCGATGAATCCAAGTTCGATGTTTGGTACAGATGGAAATGTGTGTGTGCGACGCCCTGAAAGTGCCCGTTTTGATGTGAAGTATCAACTACCCACTTTTAAGCATGGGAGTAGGAACGTGATGGTGTGGGGTTGTTTTTCGCGGTCCGCGGTTGACCCCATTCATCGCATAGATGGGATTATGGACATGCATATGTACAAGTCCATCTTAGAAGACGTAATGCTGCCATTTGCACGTCGAAATATGGGTCGAGTGTGGACGTTTCAACAGGATAATGATCCTAAGCACACATCCAAGCTGGTGACGGAATGGTTTCAAACCAAAAAAGTCTCCGTAGTCGCGTGGCCCACGCAATCCCCCGACCTCAATCCGATTGAGCATCTATGGAATGGGGTCCAGAGACGTATGGGAGACCGAAAATTCTCTAATCGGGACGCCCTGTTCGCAGCAATCAAGAAGACCTGGGAGAGTATTCCCGTTACTGTTTGTGAGAAGCTTGTGGACGCAATGTCACGCCGTTGTTAGGCTGTTATTGAAAATAATTGATACAGTACTGAGTATTGACTAGGATATATCTTATGTTAATTTGTTTTTGATTATTTAAAGAGTATTTTTTGACAAGAATAAATATTCATACCTTTTTGACCTGAATATCGGTGCCATTCACTTTCGACTGGCATACTACCAAAAAAACTTGACCGATTGCAATGATTTTATAGCACATCGGAAAGTCCATTCCTGTCTCCATCGTATACCCAAGTATCAGCTTTTTATCTGCATCTTGACCTGATTTACAAGCGATCTTGTAAAAAGAATCCACATGTTTCCATACTTTTTGGCGCCATTGTATGTTGGCGTAAATAGATTGACAGGCGAGGTGCTATTCTGTTCTGACATAGACACTGAGTTGCTTATAATGTATTATGTACGTTATCGTTTAATGTCACAAAGAAAAATGCTATTTCTGTCTTTGTGATGTTTTTATACGTGATAGTGCACGATTGTAAGCTTCTATGTAGTGTGCAAAATCTTGCAAAATCTTTTATTTTAATCGAGCGATAGTTTCTGCACATCGCAATGATTTAGGACAAACTTGAACATGAGAAGAGGTATTGCGCGATAGATAAAGAAATTAAACACTTGTGAATAACATGTCGAAAAGCTGCTGATGGAAGGGTCGTTGGAGATTGCAATTGTACTCCTCTCGTTGTACTAGCCAAAGCATTTGTTGAAACGGTTGTTGGATTGGTCGGCGCTGATTTAAAAATATTTCTTGTAGATACAATAGTCTTGTCTCCATCATTTGGTCCAAAAAAGTTGGCTAGTATAATATTTCTGGCAGAGGAAGCTGTTGTGGTCGTCAGAATTGGCTTGATCGTTTGACGAATTTTGCTAAAAGCGTAAAATGGTCGATGATATTAAATTGTGGCACTCTCCAAAAGGAGACATATCCGAGATGTTTCTGCTCGAATTTTCACACAGCAGTTGTTAAAAATGTCACTTTTACTAATTCAACTCTATGAAATTGATATTCGATACGCCAGATTACCGGACATACCGAAAATTACAGGGTATGGCACGTGAATAACGCGTGAGTTGCAAGAACATTCCTCTCTTTACGCAGCTAATTTTTTTCATAGAATGTAATTTCATAAGGCTGTTAATATTTGTATTACTTGTTTCGTTGTGCTTCGATGTGATATCTCTGAGAATAGATGTAATGACTATACAGCAGTTTCTTTTTCTGTTTTAGAGTATTACGTTTATTTAGAAACGTTCTTGAGACAAATGCAACAGAAATCATTGATTTTCAGTTGCAAATATTTTTGATATTCTATACTAAAATAAATATAATCGCAAAAATTGCTAAAGCCGTGACAAGAAATAGTACAGAACATTTATGGAACCCATCTAGTCATTTTACTGAGTAACTACTGACCTTGTAGTAGGCGGTTGTTGGATGTCGTAGCACGGAGGCGAATCGCACTGCGCCTTCCTGCAGCCTTTGATCTGGCATATGAATGGCGCTCTGACGTTGTTGCAATCGACAATTTGCATAATAAACGCCGACTTCTCGTGCCACGGATAGGGCACAAGCGAACTACACCAATCGCCGGCACTCGTCTTATCTGAAAGCTCTACACAAAAATTTGCAATACTGGTACCTACGGACATGCTTGGATAGAGATTACTACTGCTGAGTAATAAAGCAGTCACTTCCGCAGAATGCCCATATTATTCTGTGTAAACTGCAATTAGTCGTCCCTCTAAATATAATTTTTGCCCAAAATTTCTCCATAAAGTCATCTATCTTTTTAAAGCTGTTTATCCATAAAATCATTGTCCACTTTTGCTAACGAGGTGGGATTCAATGACTGAAAAGTCTCGAGGAGTGAAGATGAAAGGGCATGGGCAACGGCGTACCATGGGCAACGGCGGAATGTGTTCCCTTATGACGCGATCGATCCGCCAGCGCCAGTTGCCAGAGGCCAATAAGAACACTTTGGTACCCAAAGCAATCGTACATGACTTGCTTTAAAAGTCTGACTATCCAGCCGTAGATAAAGCTTGTTATTCTAGTAATACTTCAATTGTGCTCTGCTCACAATTATATGCTTTTTTAAACGTCCTTGTAAAAATGTATTAGTAGGGTTAGAAAACAATGCTGTGACCTCAAAATGATGAATGTGTGTGAGACAGGACATCTCGATTATCGATAACAGCCCATGGCTCGCAGGAATCGTAATATATTTTGACGCTGCATAATAATGGGCATGTGAGCCGCGGCGGCAATTATTCCATGTTTTGAACGTGTCCAAACGTCGATAAGGCGAGGTGGTCGCACGGACAGGCGAGCCAGTCAGTACCCAGGCAATAGCACTCAGGCAATAAGCAGTGAAGTAACGCGACATAATGATTTACCTGAGTTGGGCTTCTCGTCACTTCGAATATTGTCGGCATTCTTCCATTGCTGCTGAAAGCGATCGTAGTAAATTCCAATATGAACGGTCTGGTAACCCCAGCGACTCGAAATGTAGGCTGAAAAGTGTGCGAGGTTAAAATTCTGCCGAAATTTTTCTTCACGCGCAAGTCGACTGGAAAAGCAATGGTTGTGCGAAAGGAGACATATCTACTCATTGATAATGTTTAGCTGCGCAACCTCGTAAAGTCTGCTTTTACTTTCACATGCAAACACTAACTGAGCCCCCTAAAATGAGTAATTGAGGGATACCAGGTTGGTAAATATTAATTTGTTTTCAAGGGATCAACATTTTCACCATTAAGCTGAAAATGTTTTTGTTCAGGTCGCAGAATGTTTGCAAAAAGACTCCAGTTTTTTATCCTTACGTTAGAAGTTGTAAACTTCTGCTCATTTCGGTCCACTAGAAGGCTAAAGTATAGAATAAATAAACCTTGTAATGCAAGCTGATCGTCGTTATTCGCAGGGTAAGCCAGCACTGCGTTTATGGCGCGGCAAGAGTCGTTGGCCTGACGCCAAGACGCCACATTTGTGCTATTCGCATAATAGCACTGACCGGAGATCAATTCCGACCAGCCATTCGAGCAGCATCCTTGAGAAACTCGCTCCTCAGTCAGCACTGTTACGAGCGCTGTGACTAGGGCGAGTGCAGATGGCGTATTCGAGGTAGTGGTGTTGAAAAAAGAAGGTGGCATAGCTGGCGAAGGAAGATCAATCTGAGGTAAATTCCAGTTACATGGACATCGGGTGGCATTCGATCCTATAACATTTCAAAGTTTCTAAGAAATGGCGTAGCTTCGGTATGGTGCGGTGACGTAGCAGGACGCGCAATTCTACGAATAATCTTTAATAGCCTATTAGCCGCTACGGCCTATTTCATTTATAACTAGAAACTATTCCGGTATTGCGTAGTCTTTGCTGATTTCTTTATCGCATTTTAGTAGAGATTTTCACCTCTGTGCTGCTGTATTCAAGATTCATGATATAAATGAAGCACCGAACTTAACTTTATAGCCATTATAAAAGAAGGTAGTACGGCTAGCAGAAAGATTATGTTTAAAATTCATACGGAATGCGCCTTCAAAGCAAAACTAATGGTGTCGCCAAATCGAAGCCTTATCAATAAATATATATTAACTGAGCCAAATAATGAAACTGAAATATAAATTTTTGCTCAAAAAGGTCTGTTTTTATACTGCGTCAAACAAATACTAATTCTTTAGCTAGCCGCGACTGTAACATCCTCCAGCTATACAATAGCTATTTAACTTAATATAAAGCGTTGTAAATATCTGACACATTACAGACTATGATTAAAGTACTACAAAACAATGCTTAATACAATTTACATGGATAATATTAAACTTAAGTGATAAGCACATAACCTTACTTGAACCTAATCTAGCCCGATAAGATTTTGTAAACAGCAGCTTGCACCGGCCAGGCGCCCTACATAGAGTGCCCACGTGGGTGGATCGGACATGGGCAATAGCAAGTCGCCGGCCGCAAACGGAGGCTCGAACGATCGAACGGCAATTGCGTAGTCATCCGTTATGGCGCCGCATCGACAGCACCTGGCACCATCGAGTTTCGACCCTCTCGCCCATGATTGTCCCTTCACGGCGCCTCAATTAAGCCTTAGAATGGAGCCCGTAATTTTAAATGTATCGCCATCGACAACTTGATATATCCGGTCTCTGGATAGGTAATGAAAACAGCTGTTTTCATAAAATAATAGGCTTTAAAACAATTCAGGATCGGTTCATTCAGTTACATGTCGCTTTTGCATTTACGGTTCAGCAATTGTTCACTGTCGCATGCTGATGCTAACGATAACATTGAATCTTATGCAGCTCTAGTTTATGTTATATGAAAACAATAAGCTCCATTTGTATCGGACTCTGGATACTGATGGAAAAGCTCACGTAACTTTGATCAGCGTCTTGCTCTAACCTAAGCGTAAGCGCTGCAGCTTGTATCTCCTCTAAACAGCTCTGAATAGTCAAGATGACAAATTGTAGCCGTATGCATGGAGACAAGAACACCCGCTGTTTTAAATTAGCCGTAATTTTGAGACTGAGAAAATCAAAACCATTTCACGACCGCATCATCTCTTGCTTGTGTGACAGTGGACGAAGATGAAACTGGGCAACACTCGGTTATCATGTAATACTTATGGAAAGACGAGCTGGTTAGTGGTATGTGTGAGTAGTATGAGACCATTTGTATCACAAGCGAACTCCTTATTGTCATCATTTATCAGTACTGGTTAGTGTGAGATGAGAGGAATAAAGCCAAATCTGTAAGTTCCGCACATTTGCAACGTCGCTAGCCGAATGTCCCAAATTTGTCCGTGTGTAGGACTGAAGCGCTTTTCTTGCATTCGATTCTCGTTCATAATATATAACTCTACCGATTTGCTTTCATTTTCAGTGTATCGATAAGTAACAAGTGAGACTAGTTGAGTAATAAGTTTATTAAGCTTGGGACACAAAAGGTTTAAGGACAGGTGCTGAACAGTTGAATGTACAGGCCGCATCAAATCACATCAACGCATGCACAAGTACAATTTTAATAGGAGGGGAGCACGCAGATGTGTATGCAGCAGCGGACTGATGAGACGAGATGGCTTTATTTCAGAGTTTCTTAGTGAATTTCGGTGACTCGAGTAATCTTGACGTCGCCAGTGACTGGTGCATCATGACGGAGATGCTCGTGGCATTTCTTTGCCTGCTGCTCAGCCTGCTTGTTCTGCAGGTGGGCGACTTTGTCAGCCTGCTTCTCACGTCGCTGACGATCACACTCGGCCTTCTTCTCATGCGCCAACTCTTCCGCCTGCAATTTATTGTATTAGTCACTCAAATTTTGCTTAGAGGAAGTGCAGCCCTTCAGTCTGGCAATAAAACTGTGACAATCAAGCACGACGCCGAACTAGAACACATTGCAGAGCTTTGTCCCCTTAGAGTTCAGGTTTGAACACCCTCTCCCTGCGAGACTTCCTGTACAGCAGCGATATAAATGCTTTACCTCCATGCGCTTGGCGTCGGTCAGCAATTTGTCTTTATGACAATCGGCTCGGTCAGCGCGAGCGTGATCCAATTGCTCCTTCTGCCTCAGCTCCTCGTGTTTGTGGGCGGCTTCGGCAATGTCGCTGTCTTTGACGGTGGGTGTGAAGAAATCCTTCACATTCTCGGCTGAAATGCCACAAATACAATAACACACATGACAAACAGAATAGAAGTTTAGCATTACTCACCTGCGTGACTAACCGCATCCTTGGCTTTGTCGACCAACGAGCGGTCGTCTTCGATCTGCAAATAGTAGTTCATGAATACGATGGCATGAGCTTTTAATAGCTACTTTTATTACTGTGGCAGAAATGGCCTGACTGTGGTCAGCTATGGCAACAATCTGATTAGCACATGACATTGCTTTGAACGTTTACGCTTCTTATGACGATCCCCAGACAGGTTTTTACAGTAGCATGGGATATTATTTAATTAGGTTCTCAAACTTGAAGAGAGAGGATACCCACCCCACTTTAGTTAGGCGGCGCGAAATCTCTCCTAATGTCTCTATTATAGAAATTAAAGCATTATTTCAGAATAAAGTAGATAAGAGTGAGACTGTTACTTACCGTCGTTGTCGTGCGAGTCTCAACAACAGGTCTCGTGGTGTGAGCCTCGTACTTGGTCGTAGTTGTGCGAGTATCCATTATAACTGGAGAAAATGATGACTGGGAAAAGCTTGATTGAGTTTGTATCAGTGAACTGATGCGGTGGGATATTCAGCTCTGAATATATAGGCTCCGTTGTTGATGTTTATGTTTTAGGGAGTCGACAACAACGCAATCGTCATCAAAGTTACATGACATCACTCCCGCGCGACCCCATCGCCGTATCTATCCCCCGTGTGCGCGTTGTATCGGCTGGCCATCGGGTTATGTACAGCATGGTACCATGAATAATCAAATTTTTGTTGACAAACAATGAATCTTTGAGTATGGTAGAAAACTGAACAAACAAGAGCCGCCTCGATAGGCGCGAAAGCGATTGAGCTTGTTCTAAAAGTACAGTATTACACAGCACCTCTCCCACGAGGAAAAACTCATACCTTTCAGAATCGCACAACCAAGATTTCTAGTAGTTTAAAACGCATTATTCTAAGCTTTTTCCTTTGAGAGAACAAAATTTAAAACGAACAGTACAGTCTTAAACGCTGATGGCCTAAGAGCAATAATAGTAAACCCATATTTAAGCGAGTCCAAATGTCTCGAACTGCTTCCAAGGGAAATTATTAAATAACATGACCAGCTGCCACGCTTTGTTCTTTCGCCCCTGTAATGCGCAGCTTAATATAACCTGAAAAAAATTGTGCTAGTGTACATATTTTTTTCATTGAATAAATGCTACTTTTTTCAAATTTATTGATTGATACAAAACGATCCATATGAACATGCATCGATCGTGATGTTGTTATGGACAGCGCACATCTTCAGTACATACACAAAGAGTTGATCTACTGGTTATGTTATAGAAATAATGGATTCTCAGTTTAATGCCCTAACTAGCTCTTGAATAATTAAGTTAATGAAAGATGGCATCACATTCATTAAACAGTCAATGTGCATATTTTGTTGTATTAAGTTTTCCCAAAAAGTGCGCTCACAGTCAGCGGATCTCAAAATAATGTGTTCGCTTTCGCTGGAACACGTTAACTTTTAGCTTTCTTAACTTTTCTACCATAAGAGGATTTGCATTTCTTCACTTTGTGTTTAATTTGCAGTCCCACTTACTAGCTTAGTCGCTTGTAAATAAACTTTTGTGACGACCTTCTAAATCAAACAGCTATAATCCGTTAATGAATGTAATAACGGCTGATTTTTTATTCTAGAAATACTTGAATATCGCTAACTAAGGAACATGGCTCATCCTCTCTTTTACTTTTTCATTTCCCCAGCTATATCAAATCCGCAAGGTACTGTTTAAAGCGCCGCGGCTGTTTTTATGTCCGTATGATAGACAGAAAATTTTTGTGCGATTCAAATTCTCCCAGCTGGCTCACGAAATTATGTAATGTTTCTATTCACATACTACCTTGAGATATCTCATACTACGGAAATTACGCATAATCCAATCATAGACAGTAATGTTATTCGTTTCATAAGATTTTGCCACGTTGCGAACTATGTGGGAGACTGCGTGGAGGTATTTACATAGCCACTCTAAAAGTTGAGTCATCGTTATGAAGGTGTACTACAGACGTATTTACTTTGTATTGCCAGCTTAATGAAAGAGAAGGAGGACGAAGAACCAGTTTTGTCACGCTAGGTAGTCATCACAGCCACCTACACATGTCGAAACTGCGCTCAGGAGCTGCTTCTTTATCTTCCCTGCTCACTAAAAAGCCCACTTTTGGTCCCCATCGGTATAGTAATGTCCAAACTTTTGATTATTTTCTCATCTTTTTTCGTTCTGTACTCTTGCGCGAAGGAAAATGATCTACCAATCGTCACAACTGGCGCTGGCGAAGTTGAAGGACACTGGTTTGAGAATGTCGCAGCATTTCAAGGAATCCCTTATGCTCAATCGCCAACTGGTCAACTCCGATTTCAAGTGAGTCATGATCACGACGGTCACGGTACCATTAGGTATTAGCTTCAGTATTATTTTAACCATTTCTGCGCATCGTAAAAGCTGTACAGGGCGTTTCAGAAGTGACCGGGAGATAAAGAATTAATATAAATTCATGAAACTGTAAAACTTATCTTTCAGCTTTGCTATGGATAAGAGAGAGGATTGTCCGGGTTTTATGACTGAGTTTTGGCTCATGGCTCTTAGACTTAACACTGAATATTGAGTTGCCGCTATGAAACTGTACTAGGCGAACTGAAGTGTCACACAGCTACATTGAGAATGGAGGAAGTTTTGGCTTCATCACCACCAAAGACTGAGATTATTCTTGACCTAGTGCGTACATACGAAGCTATAGGAAGTGTGTTTGAATTGGCAAGACATGGTCGCCTATGAACTGTTAATGCGAAGGAAGCCGGGACCGGTTTTTCGAAAGAACTCAAACGCAGGCCTCAAAAGGAGGACTCGAAAGCTTTCACACGAGCTGAGCGAGTCGCAAACGATTGTCAGTCGTATATTTTGAGAGCTAAACTAACGATCTTTTATACCACGACTCAATCATTTGCTCCATAGTGGCGACACTGACAAGCGCGTAGAATTTTGTGAGCTTTATTTGAACTTGATTGATGAAGATGAAAGCCTGCTCAATCCCATATATTGGTTGGATGGAGCGACTTTCAAGCTTACTTGTCCCATTAATCGTCATAGGGGCGTCTACCGGTAAATTGAAACTCTCCGGTCACTTATGAAACACCCTGTAGAATAGCGAATACATTTTCCCCTTCATAATTACACTAACAATACTGAAATTATTAAAGATTCTATGGATAAAACATCCGACATCGAGCGTATAAGAAGTTTTAACATTTGATTCATATCGGGGGTGCGATTCTTCGATTAGACGGGGGGTTAGAATGGAAACTTTTACCTTACCATAAGAATTGGCCTCTCGGAAATCGAACTTTTCACAAAATTAGATGTCCGCTCTTCTTTTCCTGCCGCGCCCTCGGTGTCAAATGGTGTACATGAAATATTTAAGACATCACTGTTCAGAGCGTATCGGAAAACGTCAGATTCACGCTGTTGCGACACATGATAACTTTTATCTCGTTACAGAAACCAGTTCCGCTTACAAAATGGAACGGTCGTTTACAAGCCAAAAAATTTGCGACATCTTGCCCCCAATTTGGCTCGTCTTATGCAACAAACGAAGATTGCCTTTACCTGAACGTGTTTGTACCACGAAATGTAAATACGAGTTTGCTTCCGGTTCTCGTCTGGCTGTCCTCAACCTACGATTCCGGTTCTGCCAGTGACTATACTGTGATATCTCTGAAAAAACTGATCGATCATGGAATGGTCATCGTAACTGTCAACTTTCGATTGAATTTTTTCGGCTTCTTCCACGTCGCAGATCAAAGTTCAAAGTTTCCAGCAAATTTAGCTATGTGGGATCAAGTATTGGCACTACAATGGGTGAAAAGAGAAATTCGCAGTTTTGGCGGTGATCCAAATAGAGTTACCCTGTCGGGTCACGGTTATGGATCCGCTATGGCTTCTTTGCACACTTACTCATCTGCTTCAAGTGGATTATTCTCAAAAATTATTTTGCACAGCGGAACAGCAATGAACCCATTTGCAGTCAGTGGAAATCGATATAAGATCGAGTCAAGTGAATGGATGATTAGTGCTCTCGAATATTTCTGCGATAACGCCACCAGTACCGAGGATGCAATTGACCTCGCTCTGTGCCTAAAGAATAAAACATGGAGTGATATTCAGCGAGGCATGACGGTATGTTTGGGAAATGTTATGGGCTTTTGGGGCAGCGGGAGAGGGATTGAGAAAGTGATGCCTTTGGGGATATCTAACTTCAAGGGAAAAGCGCATTTTGAAAATGAGAGAGTCGTAGGTCTTTTAATGTAAAGTCTTGTTTACTGACATGCATGTACAGGATTGCTCTTGTAGGCGACACGTCTACAATTTTTGAGGATTTTAGGCAAATGTGAGCATTGCTAAGCCGTTTAAAGAAAAGTTTTACAACTTAAATGGAAGGGATGCGCTCGGCAAAAGGTTAAAATGTTTAGGCGTAAAGCCGCTGTGATCGGGCGCGCAATTCTTGTTAGTCAAACGCATTCAGCACAAATTATAGCAAATGCATCTTGGTACGCATATTCACCTAGTTTCTTGTTAACCACTAGAAGCAGTTCAGTGCAGCAATCTTACTCTAAATGAACATGAGAGTTACATGATCGTGCAATTATTAATACAACAGAGTGAGCGATTCTATTTGCAAGCCATTTTGCGCAATCAACCTACACTTTTTAGACAACTGCACAAGGAAATCGGAACAATTCACTCTTTCTCAATCTTGATCACGATTCGATGTTTCAATCTCCGTGGTGTCCAAATCTCGATGGAAAGGACGGTTTTTTGTCAGATCTCCCATCTGCCACTCCGGATCATCCACGCACAAATATTTCAGTACTGGTCGGTTCAGTAAAGAATGAAAAAGCGATATTAGGTAAGCATTTTCAAAGTAAAGGGAGGCTTTCAAGCTCATTATCAATAAAATTTGATAATTTGTGATAGATAATTAACCATGCTGCGTAATGAACTGAATTTGCAAATCTCCTTATACCCATTTGAGTCCAGAATAAATTTCAAAATGTGCACTTTTACACTCTTGATATCAAACTTAAACCCATTCTAATTAGTAGCTTGAGCTCTACGGTTATTTTCGCGCTCTTAATTTGTACTTTCTTGAAGGCATGCGCGTTGAAAACGAGTCTGACTACGAATGGATACTTGGCTTTCTTGCCAGAGGAGAAGCCTTTCCTGGGAAATTTAAAATCGTACACAGTCTACTCAAATTCTTTTACGCCAACCAGTACGATGTGGAGAAAGACCGAGAGTTTTGGAAGAATGTCACAGTGCAAGTAAGGTTGCATTTGGATTGCTCTGTACAGCTCGCAGTAAACTGTCTATCGTTCAACGCAGTTAAATGCCCAGATAGGAGGTATAGGAGGATTAACAGGACGATGTAGTTACGTAACAGACTTTAAAAAGAATACACATAGGGCCGGTTTCACATCGCGTACTTTAGCTAAAGTCGGACTTTACGCAATGATGAAGGATAGGCCTTAAGTCCGACTTTAGCTAAAGTACGCGATGTGACACCCACCCATATATTGTAGCGCATAGATTTTTGTACCATTAGTATCT
>NIUQ01002432.1:0-22749 GCA_002796945.1 Plectus sambesii
GTCGTGCTGTCCGACATCCGACTCGAAGCCAGCGAATCATCTCTTTCCTTCACTGGCAACCTCTTCAGCCTCTGTAATTTCTTTCCAGGTCGTGGTGAGTTGGACGGTTTCGGATCTTCCAATGTTTTGCTAACAGGTGGCACTTTCAGCTGCACCGTTGCCATGATTTACACTACTTGAGAGTGACATGACGTCGCGAACCTATCGCTGCGTTGAGAATTTTGAAGTGTTGCTAGGCAACCGGCGTTCAGTTGAACCCCTGTTGCGTGCGTTTTAGCGTCCCGCTATGGGGGGTAATGGCGCGAGCGGCTCATGGAAATGCCTCTTCATGCCAATAATTCAAGGGCAAGCCCATTTAGTAACTCGCCATGAATATTTCTAAACTAACGAAGCAAATAAGAGACCGGTTCAAGAATACAACATCTTTGTATATTAGAATAGTAGTGAGATTATAAATTAACATTTAGTTGAGAAATGTTACAATCGTACTCTGATTTTATGTGTATGACATTGTTGTCTTTTTTATTACTTATTTCACATTATAAATTCTGATTTTCTATGGTGCTCAAACAGAGTATGAAAGTGCAGACTCGACAGATTCTCATTACATGCGCTCGGCGAAAAGTTTCATTAGGCATACATAAACAATACTTCCACATACAAACATGCAACTATTACAGAGAAACCTTATGAGTTAGGTTCAAGGTAAGCTATGACATGCTTATAATATCCAACATCCCAATTTAACCATAGTTTAAATATGATTCACTATGTCAGAACTTGCAGCAATTTGATTGGACTTGAATGTTGTAAACCAAGAGAAGATTACTCTTCGATATGGTCGAACAAACCAAAGAGTCACCATAGGATCAAGTGCTGAAATCCAAGAAATAAAAGCAAAGGGTATATAATCCTGTACCGGGTAATTTTTACCAATAGCCCATAACACAAGCAAATTAATGAAACCTGGAAATATGCAAACAACTGGAAAAGTTGATTGAATAATTAACGCGCGAATGAGAGAAAGATGGCTTTTCCGGGTCGTTTCGCTCATAATTGATCTGTTCTCTTTGAACATAACGATTATTTTTTGAGCGCAAAGCACCACAATAACATAAGATACGATGGTGCCTCCCGTGTAGATCAGGAGGCCGACGCTGATTAACTTATTCAGCTTAACGTCATTTCCAAACACAACCACCACGTTATAGTCAAGATCGGGATCTGTTCGATTTAGGACTGAAATTACAAATTCATTTGGAGCTCGAGAAATAAATGTAACTCCAAAGTGGACAAGACACAATACAAGCAAAGCTACAATTGCAACTGTGATATTGCGCCTCGTGAAGAATTGCTGATAAACAGGCTTACACATAGTAATATAGCGGAAAATAAATATCAGAGGAAACGTAAGAATTGAATAAACTAATACTGTCAGGAACAAAACGTAAACAATAAAGGCCGCAGTTGAGCCGAAATACTTGATTGGACCCAATGCCAAACTACAGATCGTAGAGCCTCTAATCATTTGTCGATATTGTATTAGCATACCAAGGAAGCCAAGTAGAATATCAGTTATGGCAAGATTCATAAGAAAAGAGCGAAATTCGCGTAGAGTCGGTGGACTCTTGAAAACAGTCAGCCAAATTATCAATATATTGAAAACTATGGATATTGATCCGGATATATAAGAATTAATGGAGAACAGTAAATCCAGAGTAGCCGTTGATTGCATCATAGAGTGATTATAGTTATTATTACGATATGCAAGGCGGAATGAAGCGAGAGAAAATTCTGAAAATTAATACATTATTTTTTGGTAGTTGGTGATATTTACCAATGGATTAATATGCGAAGCAAATGGAAGAAACGTTCAAGAATACTACTCTCTTTGAATATTAAGATATTTGTGAGATTATTATGTAACAAACTGATATCAAAAAATCTGAATTTGTCCGCTATTTCAGAATGAAACAAACACAACAATGAGATCCCAAATCGAGAATCAGCTACACGTCGAAGTCCTATAATCTAATAAGAGAAGAAACACAATAATCTGGGCTTCAGTACCTTTGAAACAATGTTATAACATTTAATAAATTTAGTTTCAATGCAATCGTCAGTCGATAGCTGGATATTACCTTTCCTTGAATAGTTCTTTCCAAGTGCACACAGAAGATTCTACGATAGATCGCCGTTTAAGAACGCGGAAGAAAGAACACTTTGCCAGAGAAAAGAATGACTACTAATAGACTTTGGGACGCATTTATCCTTTTTCTGAAAAGGGACGGCGAGGCGCACGACTCAAAAGATACATTGTCGATTGATTTCATCTCGTGTAACTGATATTGTGTCTTTTGAATTGCACGCCTCGTCTTTCGCGTGTTCAGTATGCTCGGTCCTAATACCAATATCGATCATCCCAAGTTGTGCCTCTTTTCAATTTCATTCTCAATTGTCGCAGCGCGCAAGCAGAATTGACACGCAATGTAATTCACAAACATTTCAATTACTTAACTTGAGCATATGGTGTAATTTATCTCACCCTTTTAGGGGTTCACACCACGATGATACGCATTCAATAAACTTAGTAATTTTAATATCCAAGCGAAATTCAACCGTCTCTAGAGCTAAATCTGCGATTTGCACCACGAGCTGTTATTCCGAAACATGAGACAGTAAAAAATTGCAATATAAATATCTTTCACACCAACCTTTAACAATTGCTGACAGTGCTATTACAGACCCCCTTCGTGCATACGTGTTATGTGCGTGCGTGTGTGTGTGACGATGCAACTGTTATTAGCGATTAATCGAGTGTCTGTTTATTAAGAATATCTGAGTTAACAAAGAACGCAATAACTGTGCTGTATTCGATCGGAATTGAATGCCATAATTTGCAGTTTTTATGCAAAACTGACCCGTTCAGTTCAAAATATTTCTTCAACGCAGAGGAGCCAATTCTTTTTGACCGTTGCCTTTATTGCGCATAAACAAAGCGATGTTTTATAAAAATCGTCGACATATATCGGTTTTCATGTTTGAGGATACGCTCTTCTGCGCTGCGCCGAACCTCTCTGTATATTAGGGTGTTAGTGAGATTAATAAAAAACAAACTGAGAAACGTTACAATCATAATGTTATTTTATGTGTATGATACACTTGTATTTTTTATCACTTATTTCACATTATTTTTTCTGATTTTCTTTTCTGGTGCTTAAACAGAGTATAAAAGTGCAAATCCAAAAGAGTTACATCAAATGTGTTTGACGAATAGATATCTTAAACAAATATAAACAATACTTCCAGATACGAACACACAAGTATTACATAGAAATCTTATGAGTTAGGTTCAAGATAACTTATGCCATGTCTATAATATCCAACATCCGAAATTATGCCGTCATTCAAATATGATTCATTAGGTGAGGATTTGGAGCAATTTTATTAGATTTGAACGCTGTAAACCAAGAGAAGACTACTCTTCGATATGGTAGAACGAACCAAATAGTCACCAAAGGATCAAGTGCTGAAATCCAAGACATAAAAGCAATGCCAATATAATCCTGTACAGGGTACGTTTCTCCAATAGCCAATGTCACAAACAAATTAATGAAACCCGGAATTATGCAAACAGCAGGGAACGTTGCTTGAATTAACAACGCGCGAATGAGAGATAGATGGCTTTTTCGGGTCGTTTCGCTCATCAAATAGCTGTTCTCTTTGAACATAACGATTATTTTTTGAGCACAGAGCACAACAATAATATAAGCTACGATACAACCCCCCGTAACCATCAGGATGCTGACGCTGGTCAACTTATTCAATATCATGTCATTTCCAAACGCAACCACCACATTATAGTCAATATAGGGATCTGTTTGATTAAGGATCGAAATTACATATTCATTTGGAGCTCGAGAAATAAATGTAACTCCAAAGTGGACAAGACACAATATAAATAACGTTACAATTGCGACTGTGATATTGCGTCTCGTGAAGAATTCCTTATAAACAGGCTTACATACAGTAATATAGCGAAAAACAAATATCAGAGGAAATGTGAGAAATGAATAAAAGAATACAGTCAGAAATAAATCGTAAACGATATAGGCTGCAGTTGACCCGAAATACTTGACTGGGCCTAATGCCAAACCACCAGCCGTAGAGCCTCTAATCATTTGTCGACATTGTAATAACGTACAAAGGAAGCCAAATAAAATATCAGTTATGGCAAGATTGGTAAGAAAATAGCGATATTCGCGTAAAGTTGGAGGACTTTTGAAAACAGTTAGCCAGATTACGAGTAAATTAAAAACTATGGATATTGTTCCAGATATATAAAAATTAATAGAGAACACTAAATCCAGTGTCGCTGTAGATTGAATCATTGAGTAATTATTTGATATTATAACGAAATGAGAGGCGGAATGAAGCATGAGAAATTACTGAAAAGTAATACAATAATTTCGGCAGTTTGCTGAATTATTCAATAGACAAATTTGTAATGGAAACGAAAGAAACGTTTAAGAACACTAATATCTTTGAATATGAAGATACTGTGAGATGACTATGTAACAAATTGATATCAGAAGATATGAATTTATCCGCAAAATCAGAATGAAACTAGCACTACGATGAGATCCCAAATCAAGAATTAGCTGCACGTCGAAGTCACATAAGCATATAAGAGAAGGAAAATACTAATTTGTGCTACAGTACCTTTGAAACAATACCAGAGCAAATAAGGAATTCAGTTTCAACAAAAACAAAGTTTCAACAACTGTCAGTCGATAACTAGATATTATTTTTCTCTTAGAATGATCCATCCATCAGTGTAAAGAGCAGAATCTCACAGAGATTGCCATCAAAGAATGCTCAAGTAGGATAGCATTGCCTGAGAAAAGAATGAATAATAACTGACTTTGGGACGCGCTTATCCTTTTTCTCAAAGGAGAACAGCGAGTCGCACTCAAAAGAGACATTGTCGATTGAGCACATCTCGTGCAACTGATATCGTGTCTTTTGAACTGCACACCTCGTCGTTCGCGTGTTCAGTAGGCTCGGTCCTAATAAGAATATTGATCAGCCCAAGTTGTGCCTCTTTTTTTCAATTTCATTCTCAATTGTCGCAGCGCGCAAGCAGAATCGACACGCAATGTAATTCACAAACATTTCAATTACTTAACTTGAGCATATGGTGTAAATTTATCTCACCCCTTTTGGGGTTCACACCACGATGATACGCATTCAATGAGCTTAGTAATTTTAATATCCAAGCTAAATTCAACGATATCTAGAGCTAAATCTGCGATTTGCACCACGAGCTGTTATTCTGAAACATGAGACAGTAAAAAATTGCAATATAAATATCTTTCACACCAACCTTTAACAATTGCTGACAGTGCTATTACAGACCCCCTTCGTGCATACGTGTTATGTGCGTGCGTGCGTGTGTGACGATGCAACTGTTATTAGCGATTAATCGAGTGTCTGTTTATTAAGAATATCTGAGTTAACAAATAACGCAATAACTGTGCTGTATTCGATCGGAATTGAATGCCATAATTTGCGGTTTTTATGCGAAACTGACCCGTTCAGTTCAAAATATTTCTTCAACGCAGAAGAGCCAATTCTCTTTGACCGTTGCCTTTATTGCGCATAAACAAAGCGATGTTTTATAAAAATCGTCGACACACATCGGTTTTCATGTTTGAGGATACGCTCTACTGCGCTGCGTTGAACCTCTCTGTATATCAGGGTGTTAGTGAGATTATTAAAAAACCAAACTGAGAAACGTTACAATCATAATGTTATTTTATGTGTGTATGATACACTTGTCTTTTTTATCACTTATTTCACATTATATTTTCTGATTTTTCTATGGTGCTTTAACAGAGTATAAAAGTACAAACTCAAAAGATTGACATCATATGCACTTGGCGAAGAGTTTCATTAGGCATACAAAACCATTACTTCCAGATACAAACACACAACTATTACATAAAAATCTTATGAGTTAGGTTCAAGATAAGTTATGCCATGTCTATGATATCCAACAACCGAAATTATGTCGTCATTTAAATATAATTCACCACATCAGGACTTGCAGTAATTTTATTCGATTTGAACGCTGTAAGCCAAGAGTAGACTACTCTTCGATAAGGTCGAACAAACCAAAGAGTCACGAATGGATTGAGCGCTGGAATCCAAGACATCAAAGCAATACCAATATAATCCTGTACCGGGTGATTTTTACCAATAGCCAATGTCACAAAAAAATTAATAAAAGCTGGAAATATGCAAACAACGGGAAAAGTTGCTTGAATTAAAAACGCGCGAATGAGAGAAAGATTGCTTTTTCGGGTCGTTTCGCTCATAATTGATCTGTTCTCTTTGAACATAACAATTATTTTTTGAGCGCAAAGCACCACGATAATATAAGCTACGATATTACCCCCCCGTAACCATCAGGAGGCTGACGCTGATTAACTTATTCAGCTTAACGTCATTTCCAAACACAACCACCACGTTATAGTCAAGATAGGGATCTGTTTGATTTAAGACTGAAATTACGAATTCATTTGGAGCTCGAGAAATAAATGTAACTCCAAAGTGGACAAGACACAATATAAATAAAGCTACAATTGCAATTGTGATGTTGCGCCTCGTGAAGAACTGCTCATAAATAGGCTGGCATACAGTAATATAGCGAAAAACAAATATCAGAGGAAATGTGAGAAGTGAATATAAGAATACAGTCAGGAACAAAACATAAACGATATAGGCTGCAGTTGACCCGAAATACTTGATTGGGCCTAATGCTAAACCACCAGTCGTAGAGCCTCTAATCATTTGTCGACATTGTAATAGCGTACCAAGGAAGCCAAATAAAATATCAGTTACGGCATGATTGGCAAGAAAATAGCGATATTCAAGTATTATCGAAGAGCTCTTGCAAACAGTCAGCCAGATAATGAGTACATTGAAAACTATGGATATTGATCCAGTTGTATAAGAATTAATAGAGAACAGTAAATCCAGTGCCGCTGTAGATTGCATCATTGAGTAATTATCTAATATTATAACGAAATGTAAAGCGAAAGGAAGCAAGAGAAATTGCTGAAATATAATGCTGAAGTATTTTCGGTAGCTAGTTAAATTGGCCAATGGATAAATTAACAAAATTAATGAAAGAAACGTTCAAGAACAGAAAGTTCGCTGAATATTGAGATATTTATGAGCTTATTATGTAACAAACTGATATAAAAAAATATGAATTTGTCCGCAATATCAGAATGAAACAAGCTCAACGATGAGATCCCAAATCAAGCATCAGATACACATCGAAGTCCTTATAAGAGAAAAAACACGATAATCTGTGCTCGGTACCTTTGAAACGATGCCGGAGCAAATAATGGATTCAGTTTTAATGCAATCTTCAATCGATAGCCGGATATTACCTTTCCTTGAATAGTTCTTTCCAAGTGCACACAGAAGATTCTACGATAGATCGCCGTTTAAGAACGCAGAAGAAAGATCATTTTGCCAGAGAATAGAATGACAACTAATCGACTTTAGGACGCATTTATCCTTTTTCTGAAAGGAGAACGGCGAGGCGCACAACTCAAAAGAAACATTGTCGATTGAATGTCTCGTGTAACTGATATTGTATCTTTTGAATTGCACGTCTCGTCGTTCGCGTGTTCAGTAGGCTCGGTCCTAATACGAATATCGAACAGCCCATGTTGTACTTTCAATTTCATTCTCGATTCTTGCAGCATGCAAGCGAAATCAGCGGGAATTGTACCTCACGAACATTTCGTTTGCTTTTCTTGAGCAAATGGTGTACAGTTTCATTTATACCCGTTTTTGCTCACAGCGCGATGATACGCTTTGAATAAACTGAAAACATTTGATACCCATGGGAAACTCGATCTATTCCACAGCAAAATTTACGATGTGCACCGCGAGCAGCTATTCCGAATGAGTTTAGAGTTTATTCGCCTTTCAATATATTACACATGGGGCGCCCAGTGTTTCAATCCAATCCTATTTTGACACTCTTCATGCTTCGGCCTGCCACTTCTGCGTTCTGGGCTGCTTCGTGATGGAGGCGTCGATGGTGCACACATCGTTGACGACGGTGAAATCCTGCGAGCAAATGACGTAGTCGATCTCGATCTTTGTCCCACAGTCATTTGAGCGCCACGTCCATTTGCGAACCGGTCGTTTTTGTACAACGAGTCGAATGAGCTTGATCCACACCGCCAGCGAAGGCTCGTCAATGCGATGATATCGGCTTTGATGTTGTAGAATGCGCGCGTGTTGTAGCTTGATGAGACGGTCGACAGGGGCGAGACCTTGAGCCTTGATTGTCGCCACGAAGACTGGATGAGGGGACGGGTGCGACTACGAAACCCTGCCTGTCGCACTGGCTTCTGGGTTTCGGAGCTTCTCTCACTCTGCTGACTTGCAGTGGCGGAGAAAAATTCTCAACCGACCGCTCACTGAACGCAAAATGAGAGAAGTCCATTCCGAATGAATGGAGGGTAAATTAGTAATTGACAGGAAGCACTTCAGATTGCATTTTTCAAAGCATCGAGTTTGTTTTGGCACAGTTAGCGAAAAGTTTTGAGATTTCGCTGAAAATTCGCATGTAGTGGTATTTTAGTATACAACTTCCGAAAATGATGTTAGAATTTCTTACAAAAGTTGTCATTTCGAGGTACAGCGGGAAATTTAAATTTGAATACTTATAGCGTAGTGTTGGTTGAAATTATATTGTTAAAAGATGTGCGCATGTGTGGAAGTAATCAAGAATGAGGCTACTGATGCATCACTCGATTAGTTGCGTATACAGGCTCAAACAAAATAATCCAGGATTTTGCTTGCGATACGCTGAAGGCGGATTAGTAAGTTGTCAGGTGACAATTATCCTTAGTTGCCGTTGCTACCTCGTTTGCGACATAAGCTGTTTCCATTTCTTTGCATCCTGCTAATGAAACGTCTGTGTGCGTCAAGTATTTCATTTGACATGAGTTTCTGATTTTTTCAAACTTAAAAAATTTCGGCCTTCGACCGATGCATCTGCTGCTGATGCCATGGGTAAAACAATATGTTGTGTTCAGTCAAAGAAAAAGTACTAATATGAATTCAGTCTGATGAAGCCTTAAAAATTTGTATTTGACATATATTGACTCTATTTAATTTTAGAAATTTGAGCTTAATTGAGCTAAGAGTGTTTTAAATGGTGACTATCAAGGTGAAGGTGATTTGAAATCACATATTAGTTTAAAATTTCCCACTGATTAATGAATTTAATCCTGATTATCAAATCCGAGCATTTCTTCTAAGACCTGTGACAGTAAATTTTTAGTGCGATTCTGAGCCGCTGTTCCATGCTTGATCAGTTTCTCGCCATGTCATGTCATTTACTTTCGTTTAAAGCTTTAATAATAACGCATGCGTTCTTTGTTTAAAAGTATCTCTCAAATGTACCAAATTGTTAATAAAGAGGAGATTATTAATTTTACCCTTTATATGAGCACTCTACATCCGCTCGCTGATCAGTTATTAAAGGTGTCATTGATTTTGCTCAGAAAGTGTCGAAAGCAGTTGGTTCAGGCGCAGAGGGAGACGGATTCACTGATCCAACAGCTGGAATTGATTTGTCTGAGGGCCTTACGATAGTTTTAGAATAGTACCTCGCTTATCTTAAGTTATTTTCTCCTTCTTGTTCTTTCTCTTGTAATGATAATGATGATAAGAATAATATTTACTTAATCATCTCGGAGAACAAATTTATTTTATGCATAGAGAAGTGAAAGGTATTATTTATTGACGCTTTTATGTGATGGCATTATTTATCGGAACTTCTTCAGATTAAATTTTAGGTACAGAGCTAAACATCGAAGCGTTCACCTGCTTAAACTCCTTTGCCGAAATTGAGGAAGCGGCCTTCCTCACCTGATCGTCACTGGTGAGTCAAGCCAAATTCCTTTTCCCCATTCTGATCAAGCACTTGCTGCCTCTCTATATCTTTTCATGGCAACCTGCTTATCATCAAGACCAGACCGAAAATACGCTGCTCATCTCATTAAATTTGAAGAAATGAATAACTTATCAATAGAATCGGAATATGTCGATTCTGATCCAACATCAACTCTGTTCCTCAGTATTTGGTTCACCAGTATCGGTGTTTTTGGTATTCCACTCAACATTTTCATCGTCGTCGCTACAGTAAAAGTTCGAGAAATTCGAGCGGTTTCTTCCAATATGTTTATTGGCAGTTTAGCATTATCTGATGCGCTACTGATGCTTTGTTTTTCTCTTCGTTTATCATATGCTTTGACTTATAACGAAAAGCTGTTAAAAATAATCGGATCGGGCATCACTGTGTTTAGCGCTCTGAGCGCTTATCACGCGTCGTTTCTGGCCTTAAACCGGTATGCAGTTGTTTGCCGTCAGCAAGAGAAGTTGGCTCAGTTTATGTTTAAAGTCTTCTCTAGGAAAGGAATTTACTGGATGATTTTCCTTCTTTGGACTTTTCAGATTGTATATGAGCTACCATTTGTGTTGTTCGATACGTTGGGTTTACACTCTCCCGGTTCATGTGGAATAAAAAAAATCCCGACGACCAATGTCTGTATTCGTGTTTACTACTACTGCGGTATCCTTAGTGTATTGGCTCTCTCCAACTTTCCATTATTGATATTCTACAGAAAGGTATCGTCGTGGGTCAAAACAATGTCTGCTCTGTTTCCGTTATCTATTGAAACAAAACAAACTGTCCGAGAAACAGTAAATATTCTACTTTTGACGAAATGGGTGACACTTATTCCTTTGATTTTTGGTTCACCAGGACTTCTCATCGTGATACTCTTTGAATTTAATTCTGAAATAGTGTCGGTGGGTGTTGGGCGTTCGATTATTTCTTTATATCCTTTGGTTCCGTTGTTTAATGCTATCGTTACTCTAAAATTCGCCCGTTCATATCGATTGGCATTCAAAAAAGTTTGTGACAGAACAACATTTACTTCGATTTTATTCTCTTGGATGATTGAAGGGCGCTGGCGTAACGAAGTTGGCGTCGTCTAGTATAATCATATATCAATGTTTGCCGCGTTACCTTGAATCTAGTGATACAATAGAGATTTTCACTTCGAAGACTGTAAACTAATGAATATTGATCTAATAATTACTGCATATAAGGTCACGTTATAAACCTATTATCCAACGAATGTGATAAAAGCTTACTTGAAAAGAGTTTTTTTGACCTAAATATTTACAAAGTGGACATGCTTAGAAAAAATGTTCAAACAGTTTTTCTAAGCAACTAATAAAAACTAGATGCATCCTCACTAGCACATTAGTATCTGCTCACTTTTTCATATTGTTTTGATTATGATTCCTTAGAAAGCTGTAGATGATTAATTCATTTTTGCATTTTAAAGACTACAGGGTGGCACGGAAAATGTAAAACATTATTTTTTTGCAATATCTTGGAAAGAACGAATGTAAAGTTGATCTTGTTGTGATCATATTCCCCTTGCTAGTTTTCCAACGTTCTTTTAAAACATCAATCAATTTAAATTGAAGACCGCTATAAGAGATGAATGTGAATACTCCGCAGAACGAGTTTACAGCAGAGAAACACTTGCTCAACTCAATGGCATGTGAACTAACAAGCGGTCTGATATCTAACTAGATATACCTTCCAAATTCTCAAACTATTGTTAGATCAGTTTAAACAGTTTGCACCGTTGAGAATCGAATGGAAATTTTCTACCTTCCGAAATTGACTTACAACCCTCGCCAACTTAACAGCAGGATGTCGCGAGCACAGACACGTTGTGTGTGTGTGTGTGTTGCGATGCGACCGTAATGAGTGAACTGTTAAGTGTCTGTTATTTAAAGAAGTATTCGAATAAATGAAGAGCACTGACGCAGTATTCATTATAATTAAAAATAACTAGCTTTGATCTTCAGTCGCGTGATGTGTTAGGTGGTCTAAGTCATCATCTGTGTTCAGACTTATCGTTCACTTCAATTAAGAGGCTCTTCAGCGCAGATGATTGAATTCTAAAGCATGAAAGTCGATGAGTGCGATGATTTTTATGAGACTTTGGGTTGTTTGCGCGCAAAAAAGGCAGCGACCGTTGAGTATTCACTCTTCTGCGTTAAAATTGGTTTTAAATTCAAGAAATCAATATTTCATAAAAATCTCAAACTACGGCATTCAATTTTAATCGAAAAAAGCAACATGACTGAGGTTTTTGTATACTCGAATATTTAAAAAGCAGACTTTCAAAAATTACTGGTAACAGTCGCATCGTCACATAAATGTACGCACACAACACCTATGCACTTGGGAGAGGGGGCTGCTGAAGCGTTGTCCGCAGTTTTAAACCGGTTGCTAAGACAAGCTACTTCCATTCGACTTTCAAATTTTCAAATAAACTTATTAAATACCTATTAGAATCTGTGGAAAATATTTTAAACGAAGTATCTGATTTCTTTGTTCAAGCGTCGCTGAAATGTTTGAATGCTTCTCTGCTGATAACTTATTTTTCGGGACGGTCTTCACCTGTAACAGATTTTGCTGATTTACTAAAAGAATGTTAGAGGACTATCAAGATGAATGTGTTTAAAATATGTTGAGAACTGGAATTATGCATTAGAATGACTGTAAAAAAAGTACTGTGAGATATTTTGCGCGCTCCCTGTGTATATTGCAATTATTTGCACATTTCATGGAATAGACAAAATCAATCGGAAAATTTATACATCATTTTGCTCATTGCCATAACTGCAGAGTTCTGCATTTATCCTCGAGTCTGTGCTAAAATATTAATGGCGTATTCGCTAGAGCATCGTATGGTAGTGTCAAGTCGGCGAATAAGTAAAATGTACTTTAAATATAATTTACATGCTGACACTTTGAATACGATAACAGTGAATTCAAACTTGCGTTAGTTTCAAATAGCTTCCCTAACACAAAGTCCATAGGAAACCAAAGAGCAAAATTCTTTGAGGCCAGCTTGCGAAACGTTAAATAATACTGATTAATAGATTCCCAGGTGACAATTTTCCTTAGTTGCCGTTGCTACCTTGTTTGCGTCGTAAGTAATTTCCGTTACTTTGTAGCTTACTAAACGTTCGTCTGTGTACATCAACTATAATAGTTCAACAGGAGTTTCTGGTTTTAGCAAACTTCGTAAATTGTGGACTTGGGCCCATGGATCTGCTGCTGATGCGTTGGAGTTAGTGAAACATATAGGGCCGGTTTCACATCGCGTACTTTAGCTAAAGTCGTACTTAAGGTCTATCCTTCATCATTGCGTTAAGTACGACTTTAACTAAAGTACGCGATGTGAAACCCGCCCATAGAATCGGAGAATACTCTTAACGGTTATCCAATCTGAAGATAAATAAAAGATATTTGTTTGACAGACAATCATTAGTTTTATAAGCTTGATTTTAACTGAACTGAGTGTATTTGAAATTGTCTAGGTAAAGGTATTACGAAAATAAATTAGCTAAGATGAATTTCTCATTGATTTTCAGAAGTATTCCTGGATAAAGCGCCGAACAAAATACTGAGTAGTAAGTCCAAACTTTTATTCTGGGATCTATGAAAATAAGGTTCGAATGTGAATCTAGGTCACTGTTTCACGTTCGGGTAGTCGCTCATTATGTCATATCCTTCCGTCTAAAGCTACAATAATAGCGCATCAGTTCTCTGTTGGAAAATAGCTCTCTACTGTAACAAGATGATAATAATTTAGGGATTACTATTGTCACACTTTACACAAGCACTCCAAATCCGTTCGTTGATCGGTTTGTTAAAATTGTCATTAATTTTTCTCACAAGGGGTCAAAAGCAGCTGTTTTATGTATAGAAAGAAGACGAGGTGCTCAGATCCAACAACTCACATTATTTTGTGTGTTTAGTTTAAGTGGCTTACAGAACCATGAGATTAGTTGTCTGCGAATTTCATTTCATTACCTCCTTCTAGTTCTTCCTTTAGTAATGCTATTTACTGACGTTACTGACGAAAGAAGCAAAAGTAAAGGTAAAAATTGACTATCTACTGACACTTTTATATCGTATCATTATTTTTCGAAACATCTGTTGGTTTAATTTTAGGTACTGAGCAAAACATCAGACAGTGAGCAATAAACATAGCCTACGGACAATCAATTCTAAAGATAAAGTCAATGTGGTTGAAGGTAATTAAAGAGTTCACTTGTTCAAACTCCTTCGCTGTAACTGAGGAAGCGGTCTCTCTCACCTAATGATTGCTGGTTAGTCAAACTAAACTCCCTTTTTCATATTCTTATCAAGCACTTGCTGCCTCTTCACAGCATTTCATTGCAATTTGCTTGTCATCAAGACCAGGCTGAAAGCGCGCTATTTCTTTTGTTAAAATAAGAAAATGAATAATTCGTCGATGGAAGCGGAATATGTCGATCTTAATCCGACATCAACTCTCTTCATCGGTATCTGTTTCAGCATCATCAGTATTTTCGGTATTCCACTCAACATTTTTATCGTCATCGCTACTGCGAGAGTGCAAGAGATTCGAGCGGTTTCTTCCAATCTCTTTATTGGGAGTTTAGCATTATCCGATGTACTCACAATGCTTTTTCTCTCTCTTCACTTGCCATATGCCTTGACCTCTAATGAAACGCTGTGCAAAATAATCGGATTTGGCGTCACTGGGATTGGCGTTGTGAGCGCTTACCATCCACCATTTTTGGCCTTAAATCGATACGCTGTTGTTTGCCACCGACAAGAGAAGCTGGCCGAAAAAATGTTTAAAGCCTTCTCTTGGAAAGGAATTTACTGGATGATTATCCTTCTTTGGGTGTTCGCGATTTTATATCTGTTACCATTTTTAATACTCGATTCGTTGGGTTTACACTCTGTCGGTTTTTGCGCAATAGTAAAAAAGTCGACGAATAATATCTTTATTCGTGCTTACTACTACTGCGGTGTGCTTGGTGTGATCGCCTTCTCCAACGTTCCATTGTTGATATTCTACAGGAAGGTATCATCGTGGGTCAAAAAAATGTCTGCTCGGCTATCGTTATCCGTCGATACAAAGAAAACAGTTCGTGATACAGAAAATGTTCTACTTTTGACTAAATGGGTTACTGTAATTCCAATCATTTTTTGTTCGCCACTTTTGCTAATCGCGGTACTCTCTGAATTTGATCCTGAAATAGTTTCAGTTGGTGTAGCGCGTTTGGTTCTTTGCTTGAGTCCTTTTGTTTCATTGTTAAATGCTATCGTTACTTTAAAATTCGCCCGTCCATATCGACGGGCATTCAAAAGAGTTTGTGACAGAGCTCCTTTTGCTTCGATTTTATTCTCTTGGATGATTGAAGGGCGATGGCTTCACAAAGTTGACGTCGTCAGAGACAATCAAACATCAATTTTTGTAGCACGATCTTAATACTTGTGATACAATAGAGATGTTTACTTTGCAGACTGTTTACTAATGAATAGTGATCTTATAATTATTGCTTATAAGGTCATGTTATGAACTTATTATCCAACGAATGTGATAAAAGTTTATTATATTCCTCCCTGGTATTGTTCATCCTACCGTGAGCAATCTGAAGCTTCCCTATCTGAACCAGTCCCTTCAGCGTGGCAAGATTGCAACACTTTTCTTGCTACTTTCGAAATAGATATGGCAGATTCGATCATATGATGCGTGCTATACTGTGATTGATGACCGATATTCAGCACAGATTTATTAGCAGAACTCTGGGAATTGAAACGTTCTTGCTCAACAAACTAACTAATTAGGTAAACAAGAATTTCCTGTAAAAAAGGTTTTGATTGGCAGCAGTTTGTGAGCGATTGGTGATGATTTGTCATCGATTGATCTGCGCGAGCAGGAAGCCTTCATATGATGAAGGAGTGCACGCGGCTATTACAGACAGCGACAACAATATTAACACTCAAGTTACTTCAAGTAACAGATATGGTATGCTGTATAGAGCTGATTTAATACGAGAGCACTCGAGAAGGAAGCCTTCATACGATGAAGGAGTGCTCGCGTTTTTTCGCCCAATTGAGCACTAAGCTTACAATTCCTGTATGGTTCATCTTTCGTAAAATGTCTGCAACTTCGGCAGAATTTAAGGTAGCATGATAAGCACAGTAGAAGTCGCTTTAAAAGTGCACATCAACCAGGTAAGAAAAATTTTGGTCTAATCAGGACATGTGTCAATACAAAAGTTGCACATGGGGCGTGCAAAACATGTGCATTTACTCAGTTTCCACTGTAGCTATGTGTAATCGAAACACAAAGTTTTCGAAAGAGCCAAAGCATGGGCGATATACTAGATTCGAACTTAGCGGGCGAAATTTGAAAGTTAACAACTAATCTACAAAACCACGCTACAAATGTTGAGCAATTCATGCCAAACGGAAGTCTGATAACAGCTTGACAATAATTTACTATGCGAAACGTGTATTTGAAATATCTTAGCATTCTCAGCGATTATTGATAGAGCACGTATCCCCATAGACACAATCCGAAGCCACACTGCGGAAATATCTACAGAGCTGAAAAGTTGACAAAAAGAAGCAAATTTGAGCAACAACTGATCGTAGTGATGTGTAGAATATCATAAAAATAATACAATACACTGAAATGCACCTATATTCAATAAATATCGAGTTATCGAAAGAGCCTGGTACTGGAAAGAACGTCACGTTTAGTGCGTCGAGGAATCCGTCCACAGCGTCTAATGCACGAGTCGCTGATTGGTCAAAAGTCGCGGCGAGCAAAGCGGTTGCTACGCAACAGGAAGCGAGGACTTAGGTTGCTACGCAACCGAGCCTTAAAAACTTTCTCCATAGAAAATGTTTGGCGACATCAGATCTCTTGGAATTTCGTGAATTCCAAATTTTAAAGTATGCAGTTCGAATCTCCATATAAAACTGTCGGTCTTAGTCGCTTTTTCTGTCAAATATATCCACTAAATAAAAAATTAATTAAACTTTTGTTTTTCTTGAAATTTTAAAAATACATAATTAAGACATAAAGACATTTTTAAGTGAGAAGATTTCTTGACCAAGACAGACAAAATTGTACAAGGATTCTATTGGTATAAAGATCATGGCATAAGGATTTTTTCAAGCCGAGATGCAATGTCGCCCAGGTTCGAGTGGTCGTTGTCGTTTATAAAGCAAATGATTCAATGGCTCACTTAACAACGACCAGTCAAACCTTGGCGACAGTGCATCTCAGCTTAAAGAAATCGTCATGCCATAATTTATATACCTACAGAATCCCTGTGCAATGTTGCAGAGCTTGGTCGAACAATTTTCTCACTTTGAAGTCTCTTTCTAGCTTTAATTTTTATTTTAAAATATCATTGTTGAATTTGCTTGAAAACTGATCATCCTTTCTGTTTAAGCGGCAACTTCAAATGCTGATCGCTCTTTGTGTCTAAGCTGTGTATGTTCGAGGTGAAACTTCTCAAGGTGGTGCTGAAGTTTGCGACTGAATATTTCAAGGCGCGCAAGGCAACTGCGGCAACCAGTGTGACTATTCTCATCGACAGAATTGACATTAACCTTGTCCAACTAACAGGTGAGAAAACTTAATGACATTATTTTTAATAGAAGTTAAGGTACAAAGAAATTGTTAAGTGCGATAATTGTTTGACCAAGATACACAAATCGTACAAGTATTCTATTAGTATATAGATCGTGGCATAAGGATTGTTTTGGGCCAAGATGCACTGTCACCAATCTCTTTAAGCGTTACTATTTTATTAACACATTTTAGGGTAAAAGGAAATTTACTTTATTGTTTATGTGTTTTTGCAAGTATATTGCATTTGCCACTAATGAAAAATATGTCATTTAAAAAGTGTTTGCTATGGTTCACTTAAGATATTTGTCATTAGTCGTAACTGCAAATACTTATTGTTCTTTCTGTTTAAGCTGCATGTGAATGAGGCGACGCTCTTTGCAGTAGTGCAGAAGTTTGTGGCTGAAGAGTTCCAGGCGCTTTTGGCATCCAGTGCAGTCATTCTCATCGTCATAATCAACAGTAATCATGCCGAATTGACCAGTGAGCAAATTTATTTTTATAGGAACCTCTTTGTTAAAATACATGTTTCAGCTATTTATTTTAATAACATGCTTTTCCTCTTCAGGCTACAAAGCATGGCAACTTATTGAGACCCCTACATCAAGTGATAGAAGTTAACATCAAGCATGTAGGCAACTACTGCTATCATTCTAAGCAATGGAATCAAGACAATACTCTCTGTGATGGCGCTGGAGTTTATGACTGAATTGGCCTGCACCTGCGGCTGGCTTCAGGCGCCTGCGGCAACCAGTGCAATTATTGTCAGCAACAGAATCAATGTTAACATTGCTCAAGAGACTGGTGAGCAAATTTTCTTTTATAGCGACCTCTCAATTAATATAAGTGTATGGTAGTTTGTTTCTAAACAAGTAGTTATGTTTGCTTATGATTATAAAAGCTAACTTTAAGCTTTATTGGATTATTCTATGTCAAGTTATTTAAAAAACAAATTATATCACCACTTTATAATCTCGCATTTTTTTAAAATGGGCACAAAATGACAGAGAAATGACCAATTTCTAAGATTATAAAGAGAAAGTGAAAGTGAAAAAGAGCTCTGTAAGACGCAATGAACTGCATTCAAATTAGTCCATGTTTTATATACTTATTTCAATAGCATGCTTCTCCACTTCAGATTATGAAGCATGGCAGTGAATGAAGACCTCATCATCAAGCAATACTATTGAATCTCAGTGTCTAGGTATTACTATTTGTTACGTATTTATCATTCAATGCTATGTCATTATTATTTCTTTTTATGATTTGTGGGTTGTTTATTGGTTGTTTATTTTGCTGTATATAAAATTCTTCATATTGAATTTGTAAAATAAATCATAGAAGAGGTTGAATTGGCTTTTCATTTACAATAAAAACAATAGCAATAGTGAACAAGTTTAATACTACTACTTCAGATGACAAAGAATTTCAAGCAAAGTCGATTTACTGAGTTTAGATGTCAATCACTCTAGATGACAAAGAATGTCAAGTGAAGTCGATTTATCGAGTATTAGCATTACTGCTACAGGCACAGGCAAGAAAGGGAAGCGTAGTCAAAGACGCTTGTATGCCATGTGTAGCAAGCGTAAAAAGTTAGTTACATTTTTCTAGCAAATAATAAACAAAAGGTTCAATCACAAACAATTTTAGAGCAAAAGTAAGCAAGCTGGTATCTCTGCAGTCCACACCATCCACAGAAAGTGTTGATGAGCTAGCCTTGTCTGGGAATATTGATGTGCCCAGTATTGTTGACTTGCCAAGTAATGTCTGTTCCCCCATTAGTGTTGATGTGCTGAATAGTGTTGATTCTCCCAGTAGCACTGCTTTGTCCCTTAACGTTGATCCACCAAGTAATGCCACTTTGTCCAGTACTGTTGATGCGCTCAATTCTGTCAATGGCCATTTGAATGCCTTTCCAGTTGACCATCCACTCATTAGTAGCCCATGCATTTGCTGTGGCGAAAAAAGCTGCATTGTGCTCACCTGCAAACACAGGGTTTGTCAGCGATGTGAATTAATGAAGCATTGGGGAGCTGATTCAAAAGATTGCGAGAGCTGCATTAACATTAGTCTGAGAACTGCCAATGCTAGATTAGATCAACAGCTAAAAACATATACTCACATTCCCCATGCACGACAGCCAACATCAAAGGCATCCACAAAAAGCATCCGTGATCGATGCACTAAACTCCATGAAGTTATCACACAGTTAGCTGGCAGTGATGGTCCTGCTGATGACATGACTGAAGTCATCTTCCTCTTTATAGAGTATCTATCACGCAACACTGCAATAACAGTTGGCCTACGCAAAAGCAAATTACCTGCATTAGAACGACGGTTAACTCCAAAAGAAGACCTGGCTTTGTGGGCAAAAGTTAACATTACTGGCAGACAACGACAAATCCTGATTGCTGCGCTACACAAGCTGGGTATTAACCCATTTGCTCCAACATATGCCTTTGAGTTAGAAAGAAAAAACGCTCAGATGCAGACAGGCCTCATTTTTTCGCAAATTGCCCTAACAGATGGTGCAAAGCGCCCATTCATGCATGTAAAAAGTGTCAGAGCAATACTTACTCAAAAAGTGCGTGAACTAAAACAAAGGGGGCAACTGCATGACGCACCTGAATTTGGAGGAAAGTTGTGGGTGGCTATTGGGGGCGATAAAGGAGGTTCAACAACCAAGTTGGTTGCATCCATTGTTAATGCCAAGCACCCAAATTCAGTAAACAACTTGATCTTCTTAGGCATGTACAAGGGTGCTGACAACCCAAAAAACATACGCACAGCCTTTGCACAAATTAGCGCAGAGTTGGATGTGACAACTTCCCTATCAGTGCCTTCGGACAATGCACCTGCTAGCAACACTGTTGAAATACCCATTGTTTACTTCATGGTTGCAGATACAATGTTCATCTCCCATGCGGAGGGGCACATGGGCGTGCGTTCCATGTTCCCCTGCCCATTCTGTCTAATGCCAAAGGCAGTCCTTCAAAACATGGGGAATTGGGATTTTTATCAAAAATACACAGATCGCACAATTGAGTCATACCACACTGCACTGCAAGTAGAAGTCTCAGGCAGTAGCACAGAACAATCACAGCAAACAACATCAGTATCAATGCTACCAGCATTTAACATTCCAATTCCATATATTTCCCCCCCACAACTGCACATAATGCTAGGGATTGGGAATATGTTATATAAGCTACTTGAACAACGCTGTTATGCAAGTGACAGGGGGACTACTAGCATGATCCCAAACAAAGAAGCCAAGAAAGAGCAGGCAAAGATAAAGAAACAACTAAAAAAAGTTGCACTAGAAATACATGATGCCAAACAAAATGCAACACAAACTGAAACATTGCTGCACTCACTTACTACTGCCCAAACAGCTCCACCAAAAGTTGGTAGGCAATGTGATGGACTTATCTGCTTGAGAAATTCTAGTCGAAAGATTTCTCCACGATGCAATGAGTGGGTTGTCTGTCTCAGCTGCAGCCGTCGGTTGCATTTTGCTTGTGAGGGAGTTGTGATGGTGCATGAAATTGCAAAGTCATCCACTGGAGACTACAAGTGCATTCAGTGCAAGGGCACTGATGATATATCCACTCTGCTTGACACCTGCAATTTGAAAGTGAACACAGTAAAGGCAACACTTGATAGACTTTTGGCCCAACAGAGCACTCTCACAAATGATGCAACTGCTTATGAGGACACTGTTCGCAACAACCAGGGCCCATGTGTACAAAATTTGGCTGCTGCACTACATACACTAGGCATTGATGTGCGTGCACACCGCACAGGAACTTTTGTAGGGAACCACGTAAGGAGAATGGTGACTGGGCGTGGCCCACGAACACTAGCTGCATCACTTGGTGATGCCAGTGAAACACTTAGTGATCGCAACATGTTTGAGAAGCTGTTCACCAATCTAGGCCAAATACAAGATCATTTTAAGGCCGAATTCCTACTTGATGGTGCCATTGACCTGCTGGAGAGCCTATGTTATCAGCTTGCCACAGACCTCAAAGCCTTTGTCCCAAACACCACGGTCATCCCCAAGCTGCACTTCCTCACAACGCACATACCACAGTTTGCACGGATGCACAAAACACTTGGGCTCCTAAGTGAGCAGGCACTGGAATCGTTCCATGCACGCATTAACGGCCTTGAGCGACAATATGCTGTGATCCGAAGTGTGGAGCGACGTTGGAGGCTGATTATCCAACATCATTATGTAAACTCTTCCATTTAATTAGTCTGCAATAAACATATTATAATTTTTAATATACACGTTAGTGTGCGATGTGTTCATTTGTAGGTTTTTATACTTGAAATATTAACTTAGCTCAGCTGCTTCTTACTATTTGTATCACATAAATGCAGGAATGAAAAGGAATAATAAACATGGAGGTTAGACGATGATGTTGGAAAACCAAATATGTTGATTTGTTCAATTACCTGTTGATTTGTTGATTCATTGATTTGTCCCAATATCTGTTGATTTGTCTTTTGATGTCGTTGATTTCGTTGTCCACATGTTAGCAGCAATTATTCGTTGATTTGTCCCAATATCTGTTGATTTGTCTTTTGATGTCGTTGATTTTGTTGTTCATATGTTAGCAGCAATTATTCGTTGTGCGAAGAGCCCGCCAATTTATCATTGTACACATGAATTGTGACAAGAATAAATTATACTCTTGACAAAAACCATTTCAGCGCTTCGCCACCAGATGGCGCTGATAGGCACTGAGAGGCGGTGATACGCTGCTTTCTATTCCCATCAACAGCGCCGCCCCAGTCGCAATTGAATTTATTGAAATTTAGAATACACCGAAATGAAATATGAAAATGCTTTTATAGGAAATGAATAGACCATATTGCAAGCTTCATTTTCATGTATGAAATGTTGAAATCTGTCGATCACAAGAGAATCACGACCCTCTCGGAGCGTCTAACCCGCGAGTTACTCTAGTGGGGATACGTGAGAGCGAACAAAACTTAGTCCCTGATGCTTTAGACAGTGAACTTTCGCGTGATCCCACATTACTAATGGGCTTATGATTGGTTGGCCCCTTAGTTGACATTCTTGAAGGAAGGCAATAAGCGTTAAGGTGCAACT
>NIUQ01002433.1:0-22600 GCA_002796945.1 Plectus sambesii
GAACAACGTTTTCTACTAAAACAGGTCTACTTTTAAGTAATTGTCAAATTGAGGCGCATGCGTTGCTACCACTGCAGATAAACGAGAAATGACGCGCTCTAAAATGATCATCTTCCTTGATTGACGTATGATCCTCAACGCGTTTGAAAATGTTTGCTTACCAGATTTTAAAAGAGTGTAGTGGTGAAATATATTCTTTTATGTTCTTTGAAAATCAATATCAACTTCTGAGTCTAACTTCAACTTATCATGCTGCAAAGTTCAGTCAGCATGCAGTTTATCGTTAGCATTGCGAAGATCGATTATGCAGTCTGTTTGCAACTAACCTGAATACTGTCCCCAGCCTGTGACGTAGCCACATTGCCCAGGCTGAAAAAGCTCGGAGTCGTCCGATGAAGATGGAAGGCATATCGGCTGAATGTTTTCCGAGAAGAAAAGGTTCGACGAAAGCTGAAAGGAACTCAAATTTCAATATCACAGCTTTCCGTATGACACATCAACAAGACTCTCACGTTACGTACTTTTAAGCGCATAGCTTTATATTGTAGTGATACTGACTTACTTGCGCGCACAATATTTCGACTGGGAAGCTCTTTTTATCATATAAATCAAGAAAGGCACATCATCAACAGCGCTACCTCAAACAGTTTACTTGAAAATGTGCAAAAGTGGTTGGCTGACACCGTCTAATTTGTTTTTCGTTAGCAAATATAGAAATATGACGCTGTGCTCTATTCTATACCCGCATATGAGTTAGTATGGGAAGTAATTCGGCCGGATGGGGCGTATTGTCGTAGTAAGTTTGAGGTGTCATTAATATTCTAACATCGTCAAGATTTTCATTACAAGTATCATTTAGGAAGTAGACATAGTAAACTTTTCTCAAAATAAGAATCATTTTCACTTAAAATTGTGCACTCACCATATCAAATGAGACTCATCGAGCTTTTTACAGATATGAGTATCAAATATGAATAAGAAGAATCTAGTTGAGGATGAAGAGAGTCCAATTTTGAAGCGAAAATGGTATCTTATGAATCGAAAAGCTGATAATCCGTTGCCCAGTTTTCATTTCATAATAGTTTTATGAACAGCCGTGGAAGGAAATCGGGTAATATTGTATATTACGATTTTTACAATTATTAACGAGAATGCGCGCATTAAAAACAACTCAATACGAGAACAAATCACAGCTAATGTTTTATTTTCTGCTTTATTTTGTTATTAATACACTGGAAAAAATTTCGCGCGATCTTTCACATTCTTGATTATGGTACACATCCGCCGCTGCAACTGACCTGAAGCAAAGCGATATCGTTTAAATAGGTCGGATAACCGCTGTACTGCGGATGAACAATCTTAGTCTTCACAGAGAAGATGTTTCTTGAAGAGTAGCTATTACGTGACTGGATTCCGATATATGCTTCTGCACTTGATAGAATCATACTTCTGGAAAACGGTACATATTCTATTAGTTCGGGATATTGTTCTTCAAAATCTCATTCGGGCAGAGGATATGCATCGTATGGGATTTTGCCACCAAAGTTTTTAATTAATTAGCAACGCAATTTTTCACGCGTTAACTACAGCTAGTATTTTTGCATATGGAACAATCAGTAGCAAGAACACCATAAACAAGTGTTGCTTTTGCAAAGATTTTTTATGATATGACAGTATTTGCTATTAAATATATAATTATGTTATGGGAATTCATCCCATCGCTTCCGAATTAATTTAATCGAACAATCACGGTTTGTTTGAACATAATATTGTTGATCCCACAATGATATGTGCGCAGTTATTGTTTCATATTAAGGGATGTTATGGTATTCCCTTTGCCATGTTCTTTCTAACAAATATATTTTGACTGCAGTAACGTTGGCTTAATTAAAAAAGACAAGAAGTGTAAGTCATTTACTCAGCACAGTGTGCTGCTGTCAGAAGCCATTGTTCGGAGATAATCGTCGCACCGCACACGAATGTGCGAGTGGGGTCTTCGTTATCTTTGTAGTTGAGCATAACCATCCACGGCCATGAATGGACTTTGGCTGTCGTACCGCCAATGACGCGTCCTAAAAACATTTATTGGTAAGCTAAACAACAAAAATGACTATGGAAATAAAAAATCATCTGCTATTTCTTCTACTTGGGCAAGGTTGCCATCCGAATCAGACAGGATATTTACCATACTGATTCGGATTGGAAAATGTCCTCTCTGTCATGAAATAATGCTTTATTTGAAGTGGAAAGTGTCGTTACAGTAATAATGGTACATAAGTCGACTGAAGCTAATTAAAACGTGGCATTTAATTTTTTAACAACTATCATTAGAACCTTAACTCTGTTGGCATGCGCTTCGTAATGAGGGTCTGCTATATAACGCAACATGGATTGCTTACTAAACTATTCATGCTCCATTTGGCAAGGAAATGTTCGAAATAAAGAATAGATTACCAGTGCGGTTATACTTTGGTCCATTTAATCCGTCGAGCTGAATGCGTACTCCGCGTTCATTCAACGGAGATTCATCCAAATACGGTTGAATCTGAGAATCTCCACAAGCTTCAACTGCCGTATGAGAGAAATATAGTAGAAGTGCCAGAGAAAAGATGGCTCGCATAGTTGACAGCATCGCAAAAAGGAAACTCATAGGGACCGTGCGGCTCGAGACTAACACTAGCAGCTGTAAAGAAGTTAATGCCGCCGCCAACCGTCACCTTATTTGTGCAGTGGCATCACTTTTTACTGACCAACGCAGAGCACTTACACAATGACTCACTGAGGGGGTGCTCGATGGACGATCCGTGACAGCCATGAAATTTTAACAGCTTGATAGCCCAGAAATTTGCATTGAATGCACCACGAGCGCTTATCTTTATTTATGTTTGTCGATATTAACTCTTGGTGCAATTAGTGATGCTCGAAGAGGGGGCGAGACTTTTGTTGCAACTCAGTGACAGCAAATTTCATGAATTTCTGCGCTGAGAAGGCGAGCTTTAGGAGCGTAAGAAGTGTCATTCTATATTTGATAGCAAAGTGAAAAATGCTTTATGTTCATTTCTATTTACAATGGAAGGCTTTGAGCGCTTGTGGTGACAGATGGATCACCAATATTGCTAAATGTGCAGAAAAGTAAACGGTCTAAGAGTGCGCGTGAAGCGAATGGGCTAAGCGATTCGACTACACATTAGGAGTTCTTCGGCAACCATGCAATATCAAATGACGCAATTGGGACAAAACTGGGAGAGCTGTTTACTAAAGAAATATTGTACATTTTCATGTAACAACTGTCTTAAAGCTCTACATTTAAGTGAGAATTTCTCTCGTAGGAATTGAACGTTTCATACATTGAAATGTGAAGGCAGGGTGAAGAATGTGATGAAATTGGATTTCACCTCAAAGAAGTTAGAAAAGGGAGGGATGTTGAGGGGTATTCATTTAATGCCTTCAGATCCGTGATAATACCGGCATCCCAGAATCTGTATAGCACTATACGCGCAGTTCATATTGAGCAGATTTAGCTACTCGATTTTCGATCGTGACTGGCCGAAGCTAAGAGCAGCCTTAGCAAACTGATTAACACCACAACACTTTGAAAGTTGTGGTCAACAACTGCAAATTCTGAAAAATATCAGAAGAAAACTAAAGAAACACTGGAAATAAAAAATATGGAGCTTTAAAGAGTATGCATTGGACCATTTGTGCTTGTGTTTGCGTGTTTGTACGTATTTGTGCATGCAAATTTTGTTGCGATCAACAAATATTTACTAATGCTCACAATGTCATAAGATATTTAATTACATTTCTACATTTCATATTAACATTAGTTTTTTGAAATTGACCGCAGAATTGAGCAGAATAAGGCCAGTAAATAATCATCAAACATAGCTTCAACTCAGCTTATTTACATACATACTTTGTAACGAACTATTAAGTGACTGGACTAGGGAGAAATATTGACGTTCCGTGTAACTATAAGCTAAAAATCGTTCATTTTGGCAGCTGCCAGAATAATGCAAAGGCGAACCAGTCTTTTAGAATAAATATACAAAAATTGAGCAGAAAAGGATCACGAAAACTGTTTTTGAGAGCGTCACTGAGTCGGCTGAGGCTGATTTGGCTGAGGCTGAGTCGATTGAGGAGCACGTGTCTAAACCTGTAAAGGTTGTTGACACACATGTGACATTGCCGTTGGTTCTGTTTTCAATAAATGAGCAATACTGCGATACGCGCGTATAGACACCTGAAATTAAATAATGAATTAATGATGTTATTTCCGCAAAAGTCTGCTGTTTCTAGAAAACGCCAATAAAACTTTTTAGACTTAAAGACTTTTTCATTAATAAATTTTAAACTCTAAACAGTTCCACCCAAGTATGGCCACTTTCGAAATAAAAGAGGGAATTCGCCATATTGGCGAGACTTGGAATATGTCCTTTCTGATTTGAAAAACGTCCACATTTAATTTAGAAGTGTCTGTATTAAAGAGAATCGGATTGTGACTAATAGCTGGGTAGAGTGCCGCAAACTTTCCTGTTAAGATTCCTGGTAGTGAGATACGCAACACTACACCCCTCATCAAGCTTACTGAAGGTTTAGGCGCTATTTTACGCATTAAATTTTAATATCTAGTCAAGTGTAGATTTTCAAAAATAAAGCTCTTAACCATTTTAGTGCTACTCTAGTAACGGTGCCGATGTAAGCTGACAGCACCATTAGCGTTTATTAGTGGTTGAACAAACGGAAACGGCATACACATCACGGAGCCGTTATAATCAAGGCCCCAAAACCACCCAAAATTCTGAATTTCAGTACCTCAGAGGTGCTGGCTCGACTCTTCTACATGTTTCAGGCATTGTCAAACTTATTTTGTTGCCATTTTCACGGATATAAATGCATTTATCACGGTGAAATGTAATAACCTGGATATTTTCCTTGGTCGGTAAGGCCGTTATTATCGTTTACTCCAAAAGACGTGATTCCAATCTCATACCAGCGCTGATCGAAGCCGCGCACCTTCAATGGACCGCCACTGTCCCCCTGCAAAGCTGGCGATTGTCCAAATTACTGAAGTAAAAATATCAACATTATAATTCGTAGCTATCGGCTTTCTTCGAACAGAAGACCATGAGCTTGGTTTTATTAACGACGGTTAATGTTGTTCTACTTTTTTCCATGTAGAAGCTCAAGGGAACATATTAAAAAGTTATACCGAATATTAGTAAGTATTAGATCATGTTTAAAGATTCTTATCGAAAGAGTTAATCAGCGAAATCAAACAAAGAGAAAAGAATGTTTCATACCGGTCCCGTTCCCTTCATGAACGCCCCGGCGCAAACTTGATTGTTAGTTGTCGATCCATAAATGTTCCTAAATTTATTTAAAAGCATTGAATACAATGTGAAGTTACCTTAAATAACTGGCAAACCTGCAATATTCAGGATCAGTAAAAGGCAATTGAGCTTGAAGCAGCTCCATGCTTCCCCGCCGATGTTTGACTAAAATAAGTTCCCTTTGAAAAAAACTTATCAGCTGTTCGGAAATCATGCTTCGTTTATTTCACAGAGATAAGAGAAATAACACGCTCCAAAGCTATCTTCTTTGTTAAGGTAGGGTTTCTTGTGCGCTCGAAAAAGCCTGTTTATCAAATTTCAAATGAGTATAACAGTTAAATATATATCTAAATTTTGTTCTTGAAAATAATCGCACTTAAAATTAGAGTCGGATCAAAAACAATGCATATATTTAATTATATGTTCTAAAGAAACCCTGCCTAGAAAACATTTGACGAACAATCATGCTTTCAAACAAACCGATCAGTTTAGATGAACACACATACTAGAAGTGAAACGCAGCCATCGGCGGTCTAACAATTAGCAATAGGTTGGCCCCTGATATCATCATAAGATTATCGAAAAAAATTGGTGATAATGCTTTTTTATACGTGCCCACTTTAGGGTCTAACTTCAACTTATCATGCTGCAAACTTCAGTCAGCATGCAGTTTATCGTTAGTATTGCGATGATCGATCGCGCAGTCTGTTTGCAACTAACCTGAATACTGTCCCCAGCCTGTGACGTAGCCACACTGCCGAGGCCGAAAAAGCTCGGAGTCGTCTGATGAAGATGGAAGGCATATCGGCTGAATGTTTTCCGAGAAGGAAAGGTTCGACGATAGCTGAAAGAAATTGGAATTTCATTATCAGAGCTTTCCGTATGACACATCAACAAGACTCTCACGCTACGTACTTTTAAGCGCATAGCTTTATATTGTAGTGATACTGGCTTGCGCGCACAATATTTTTTTCTGGAAAGCTCTTTTTATCACATAAATCAAGAAAAGCACATCATCAACAGTCCTATCTCAAACAATTTACTTGAAAATGTATGGAAATATGTTGGCCGGCGCTGCCCTGTTCGTTTTTCGTTAGCGCATAAAGAAATATGACATTGTGCTTAATTATGTACCCGCATGTATGGCAGATTGGGAAGAAATCCGGCAGGGTATGGCGTATTGTCGCCGTACGTGCCCTATATCATTAAAATTCTAGCGTCATCGAGGATTTCCAGTGCAAACATTATTTAGGACGTGGACATCGTGGACTCATTTCATAACATTAACCATGCACACTTTAAAGAAGGCACTTTTCTTATCAAATGAGACTTTTCGGGCTTCTCATAGATATGAGTATCGTATATGAAATGAAATAGATCCAGTTTGGTGTGGAGTATATCTAATTTTGAAGCGAATTTTACAACAGTTTTATGAACAGCCCCACGCAGGATAACGTATAAAACGTATATTAAGCCATTTTGCCTCATCCAACGAGAATGCGCGCATTTAATGAAACGCAGATATGTAACCAATTTAAAGCTAGTGTTTCGTGTGTTTTTGTATTATGTTTTTAATAAATTGGAAAGTATTTTCCGTGCGATCTTTTGCATTTTTCGAATTCGATACATATCCGCCGCTGTAACTGACCTGAAGCAAAGCAATATCGTTTAAATAATCCGGATAACCGCTGTACTGAGGATGGACAATCTTCTTCTTCACAGAGTAAATGTTCTTTGCAGTAGTGCTGTATCGTGACTGAATGCCGATGTGTGCTTGTGTTCTTGATAGAATCATACTTCTGGAATACATATCTGATTAACATGGCGTATTGTCCTTTTAAACCTTTGTAGGCACCGACTGGTTATCACCTAGTTTTTAGCCACCAAAGTTTTTAATTAACTGACTATGCATTTTTTGGGTTTACGTATGATATGCAATTATAATGTCGTAAAGCAAATAATCTTTAGCAAGAACACCATGTACAAGCGATGCTTCTCCAAACTATTCTTACTACACGACACTCTACACTTTATAAACATATAATAACAACATATACCTTTATTCTAAGGCACTCGAATTAATCTAATCGAACAATCACGGTTTGTTTGAACATAATACTGTTAATTCCAAAACAATGTGTGGGGAGTTACACTTTCGTATCAATAAATATTATGGTGTATCCTTTGCCGAGTGTTTCCAGCCAAAGAAATTTTGGCAACAGTTACAATGGGTCAATTAAGAAATAACTCCAAGTGTAAACTGCTTACTCAGCACAGTGTGCGGCTGTCAGAAGCCACTGGTCGGAGATAATTGTTGCACCGCACAGTTGTATGCGCTCTGGTTCTTTGTATTCAAAGAAGTTGAGCAATACCATCCACGGCCATAAATGGGCTCTGGCTTTCGCACCGTCAATCACACGTACTAAATATGTAATTAGTTTTAAAACATTTAATATGATAATAAGCAAGAATACAGCACTTCTACTTCATTAAGGACGCTATCAAAATCAAACAAGATGCTTGACATATAGATATGACTTGAAAAAATCTTTTATTTGAAGTGGAAAGTGTCATTGTAATGAAACTGGTACATAATTCGACAGAAGCTGATTAAAAGGCGACATTCAATTTCTGAACAATTTTCTAAACCTTAATTTTTTACGCGTGCAAATCATACTGGCCCTCTGTTATAACACGCAACGCGAATCGATTCCCTAACCATTCATGCTCCATTTGACAAGCAAATGTTTAAAATAAACAATAGTTTACCAGTTTGCTTATGCTTCGCTCCATTAAATCCGTCGAGCTGAATGCCTACTCCATTCAATGTAGCATCGTTTGAGCATGGTTGAATCTGCGGTTCCCCACAAGCTTCAACTGCCGTATGAGAGAAGTATAATAGAAGCGCCAGAGAAAATTTAGCGCTAATAGTTGACATTATCTTAAAGGTGAAGACTCGGGGGACACGCGGCTCGAGACTGGTACTGGCAGTTCAAGAGATGTTAATGCCGCCGCCAACTATCACCTTATTTGTGCAGTGGCATCGCCTTTTACGCTTGACCAACGCAGCTAACTGACACAATGAATCACTAAGTTGGCGCACGACGGACGATCGATAACAGTCGCGAAGTTTTAACAGTTTGATAGTTAAGAAACCTACACTGAATGCACTACGAGCGCTTATCTTTGTTTATGCTTGCTGACATAAACTCTTGCTGCAATGAGTAATGCTCGAAGAAGGGGGCGAGACTTTTATTGCAACCCACTGATAACGAATTCCATGAATTTCTGCGATGGGAAAGCGGGCTTCAAGAGCGTGACAAATGCCATTCTGCTCTTAAAACTGGCGCGTTATATGTTTCTTGTCCGTCTCTGTTCACAACGGAACGCATCGAGTGCCGGTGGTGATAGGCGTGCCGCCAAAAACGCGAAATGCGCAGGAAAATTAACGTCCTATGAGTGCGCACCAAACGAGCGGCCGAGCGATTCAGCTTTACATTCAAAGGAGTTCTTCGGCAAATGCTCGTCATCAAGAGACGCGATTGGTAGAGTCCGTGGCTTACCCACGCCTACTAAATGCACCCGCCAGCGCGGGCGTCCTTGCGCAATTTTCACTCGCAGGAAAGGTTTGCTTCGTTTTCGTAATAACATTTTGTGTAAGGTAAAAAAGGTAGTTTTTGTTGTGCTCTTCGTTCGGTTCGATTGGAGAAGGTCCTGGGAGCAAATCAGTCGATAAAACGAGAGTAAAGCCGCAGGACAGAGATCGATAAGACTACACATGTCATATTTCTGAGATGAAATCATCGATTACTTGGACCTCCGCAAGATGCGTCTAAGCTATTCCCTTGCGGATAACTTTCAATGGGGCGTTTGTATTAGAGATACCTATTGGAATTTGATCATAAAATGACCTATTTGACTCATTCATGTCAATGAAATAAACACTGCAAAATTTCATACTAATAATAATAATGTACGAAATGCTTAAGCTGCATTCTTTTCGGATTGAACTTGTTAATGCTCGTGATGAAACAATATATCCCAAGCACGGCAGTTTTATGAAAAATCATTCGCTGAGTGCTAGTCAGTGCCGCAATACAATATAAGTCTGCGCGCCGCTATTCTCGGACTATTGTCTGTATCAGCGCTTAATATTCGTTCTACTGGTCCATAAGTTTCACTCTTAGACACCAATTTCACTTACATTAGCTTTAAGAAATTAGCCCCTGTGTTGGAGCAAAGGTGGGCGTGAATGATCATTCAAAACAGTTTCAATTCCGTTCCTTTATTTATAAAAGTACTTTATATCGAGGTATACAGGTGACTGGACCACAAACATATTGGTGCTTCCATGTAATAATCAGCATACAATCGTTCATTTTGGCTACTGCCAGAATAATGCAGAGTAAAACTAAAGTCAAATTACATCAGAATATATGTACAATAATTGAGCAGAAAAGGATCATGAAAAATGATATCTAAAGCGGCACTGAAGCTTAGCACGTGATCACGCCGGAAAAGTTCGCAGACAAACACTTGACATCGCCGCCTGTTCCTTCCTGAATAAATGTGCAATACTGCGATACGCGTGTGTAGACACCTGAAAGCAAATAAATATAATATAGTGAAGTCAGTAACGCAAACATCTGCTAATCTGGAGAGAACTGATAAAAAGGACATTTTAAACTTTCGAGAGATTTTAACTTCCACCATTTCTACATTTGTAAGGACACTTTTGAAATCAAAGAAGTAAAAGAATCTTAGGTGAGACGGTGTAGAACAGCCTCGAGATAAGCGTAGTTCAATTTAACCTCCAATAAATGGTTTTGGGTAAAAGTGAGCTTACACTCTTCCTCGTGCAATTTAAGGGGCTGCCTGAAGTGCCTGAATAAAGGTGAATCTCGCGACAAACGGAAGCGGCATAAACTTTTTTTTGTTCTTAAGCGTTTGTACTGCTTTCGCAGTGTCCGCTTTTTGCTGGTGGGTTTGAGAACCCGCCAGTATGGATAGCGACAGTAGAATTTCCGGTCGGCCGTCGCATGCCTGTCACCGGGATGTTGCCATTGTGCAACTTTCGCAGCGAAGCTGCTACCAATTCCCCGACCNTTCGCAGCGAAGCTGCTACCAATTCCCCGACCCACGGAGGGATGAGCACCTTGGTTGGGTGAGGGGCCGACCTCAGCGAGAATTGAACCCGCGTCCTCGGAATTGATGAGTTCTGATTTTGACCACTACACCAATCGACCCTGGAAGCGGCATAAACATGATGGATTAATAGTATTTAAGACCCCCAATATCAGCCAAAATTTCGAATTTCAGTTATTCAGAAGAGTCTCGACTATTCCACACGTTGTGGTAATTGTCACGGTCATGTTTTTTGTCACTGTCACGGAGTATACAATTATGATGGTAAAATGTAATAACCTGGATATTTTCCCTGATCAGCAAGGCCGTTATCCTCGTTAACCCCAAAGGAAGTGACTCCAATCTGATACCAGCGCTGGTCGGAGCCGCGCACCTCCAATGGACCGCCACTGTCACCCTGCAAAGATGGCGACTGTCTAAATTACTGAAATGAAAATATCAGCATTCTGGTTAGTACCAACCGACATTCTTCAAACAGAAGCCCATGACCTTGAATTTAGTTACGACGGATAATGTGATTCTACTTTTTCTTCCATGAAGAAATTCGTGGAAACCTACTGGGAAGCTAAACCTAATGTAAGTATTAGAACATGCATAGGGGTTCTAATGAATTAACAGGCTCGCGAAATCAAACAACGAGAAAAGAATATTTCATACCGGTCCTCCTCCCTTCATAAACGCTCCAGCGCAAACTTGATTATGAGTTTTCAGTCCATAAATTCTCCTAAATTAATTTATGCGATTGAATATAATGGGATGGTACTCTAGACAATTGACAAACCTGCAATATTCAGGATCAATAAGAGGCAATTGAGCTTGACGAAGAACAGTGCTCGGAGACTTCTTAATGACAGTGTCGACTAAAATAGGTTTACTTTGAAATAATTACACACTGAGGAGTTTTCGCTGCTCCCATTGCAGATATACGATAAATGACGCGCTCTATTGGGGAAATTTTTCACTGAGTAACGGCAAAACAGTCTTTCCTGAGACTTTCCTTGACGTGCTGCGTGCTAAAGATAGGCTAAATTTGGCGTTATACGGTATTCGGTCTCGACGCTCGTTACTGATCGAAAATTTTCCCCTATAAAATGATCGTTTTCTTTGGTTAACGTATGATGCGCAAAAATTCTCAGGCTGCAAAGTTCAGTCAGCATGCAGTTTATCGTCAGTATTGCGAAGATCAATCGCGCAGTCTGTTTGCAACTAACCTGAATACTGTCCCCAGCCTGTGACGTAGGCACACTGCCCAGGCTGAAAAAGCTCCGAGTCGTCTGATGAAGACGGAAGGCATATCGGCTGAATGTATTGTGAGAAGGAAAGTTTCGACGATAGCTAAAAGGAATTCGAATTTCATTATCAAAGCATTCCGTATGGTACATCAACGATATGCCCCACGCTAAATGATTTTAAGTGCATAGCTTTTATCTAATAGTGATACTGGCTTAATTGTGCGCACAATATTTCATAAGGAAAGCTTTTACACCGCATTTTGCATGCTTCGTCATTCGTGCATCATCTTCCGTTATCTTTGCACTCAATTTCATCATCTTTGCGAACCAAATTAGAGCTATTGTTTTATGTTCTGCTTTATTCTGTTACTAATTAACTAGAAAATATTTTCCGTGCTATCTTTTGCGCTTTTTCGACTATTGTACATGTCCGCCGTTGCAACTAACCTTAAGCAGAGCGATATCGTTCAAATATTCCGGATTACCGCTGTACTGAGGATGGACAATCTTCTTCTCCACAGAGTAAGCGTTATTTGTAGTGATGCCATTTCGTGACTGAATGCCGATATATACTTGTGTTCTAAGTAGAATCATACTTCTGGAATATATGTTCGATTAACACAGCATAATGGCCTACAAAATCTTTTCAGGCAGCGGATGGTCATTACCTGGTATTTAGCCGCGAAAGTTTTGATTGATAAATTGCGTAATTTTGGGGTCCACGCGTAATTGTACGTGGACAATGTGCGCGGATAAGCAATGCAACTAGTACTGTGGTAAAACAAACAATCATTAACAAGTTCATCATGCATATGCGATGCTTCTCCAAACTATTCTTACGATATGAAACTTTTATGCTAAATCAATTTAAAAAATACCATTATAGGAATTCTTTCTATCCCACCCGAACCAGTTTAATCGCACAATTACGGCCACTCTGAACATAATGCTGTCAATTACACATCGATGTGTGCGGAGTTACTCTTTCGTATTAATGGATGTTGGATGTTATGGTGTTCCTTAGCCATGTTCTTACTAACAAATATATTTCGACCACAGTCACGTTGATTTAATTAAAAAATAACTCCAGTTGTAAATCACTTACTCAGCACAATGTGCGGCTGTCAGAAGCCACTGATTGGAGATAATTGTCGCACCGCACAAGTACGTGCGAGTGGGGTCTTTGTACGATTTGATCCTGAGCATCACCATCCACGGCCATGAATGGGGTGTGGCAGTCGTACCGCCAATCACGCGCACTAAAAATATATAATCGGTAATTGGCTTTACAACATTAACTATAAGAATATGAAAGTACAGTGGAATTCGTTTACACCAGTCACCAGGGGACCGGCATGTTTTGACCGGTATAAGCTAAAGACAGTTATAACCGGAACTGCTAAATACGAATTCCATTGTATGCACCATTTTCACTTTGATAAGGACGGTCTCCAAATCAAACAGGACATTTATTAGTTGGACTTGATTTTTAAATCTCCTTTTTTGATTTGAAAAATATTCTATTAGAAGTGTAAAGTAACACAAAAATCTGGTGCATTACTCGATTAAAACTTATTGAGCCTTAATTCTTAATTTTAATGACATAAGCATCTTAGATGTTCCAAATGAATATCATAGTGAGCCTTTGTTATATATCACGCAACGTGAATTGTTTACCAAAGTATTCATACTCCATTTGACAAGCAAATGTTCAAAATAAAAAGTATTTTACCGGTTTGATTGTAATTCGCTCCAATTAATCTGTCGAGCTGAATGCCTACTCCATCTTCATTCGACGTAGCATTGTCTGAATACGGTTGAATCTGCGGTTCTCCACAAGCTTCAGCTGCCGCATAAGGGAAGTGCAGTAGAAGTGCAAGGTAAAAGATGGTGCTCATAGTTGGCAGCATCGCTAAAACTAAAGGCAAGCGCTTAACACCAGTATGGCAATTGAGCTTCCTCGTGACACTTTCCACACACGCGCACGCCTGATTAGAGCAAGATCCTATATTTTGTATGGTAAAATAGAGTACCGGATTTTTCCGAGTAGAAGCCCATGGGCTTATATTAAAACGGAGCTCATTTTTTCATCCAAGAACTTTACAAACTCTTTCGAATATACCATAAATTCGTTCAGCAGACGAATTGGATGAATTCATAGAATCGTCGACTGAATTTGTAATATCCTTGGACGAAAAAATGAGGTCCGTTTTAATATAAGCCCATGGGCTTCTACTCGGAAAAACCCGGTAATGCTAAATTGCCCTACTGGTATTAGCCACTTGTAAACAAGAGTGGCGGGAACAGCTCGAGACTGACACTGGCGGCTGAAGAGCTGTTAATGCCTCCGCCAATTATCACCTTATTTGTGCAGTGGCATCACTTCTTACTCTTGGCTAGCGCAGCGCATTAACACTATGGGCCGGTTTCATAACGCGTTCTTGAGCTGAAGTCGTACTGGCAGATATTCTCTAGCATAGCGTTAAGTACGTCTTTAGCTAATGTAAGCGATATGCAACCGGCCCAATGGCGCGCGACAAACGATCAACGACAGACGCGAAGTATTAACAGTTTAGTAGCTCAGAAACCTGCCTTCAACGCAACATGAACGTTTCTATTCGCTTAATGTTTTGGTTTGTCTTTGTGGAAGTCGGTACAAGACTATGGCTTATTCAGGGTTTAAGATTGAGAGAGCAATTAAGTAGGTAACGAGCGAGAGAGCGAGCGATCAGCTAAGAGCGAGTCAACGTAAAATTTTAGGGCAATGTTTCACAATAATAATAGGTTACGGTAAGCAGTGTATTCACTCTAAAAATCACTGATGTTTGAACACGACAGCAACGGTATTTATTTGGCTTCGATCCAACATTTACATTCACTGAAAAGGTTTTACTACAATGTACGACGCTCCAAGAGGGGCGACACTTTTTTTTACAGAGCACTAACAACGAATTCGAAAAATTTCTGCAATGGGAACGCGGAATATAATAACTTAACAGATTCCATTCTGCTCTTGAAAATGGCGTGTTATGTGCTGCTCTATGTTCCTTTCTGTTTACAATGGATCGCGTCAAGAGCATGTGGTAATAGGCGTGCAATCAATGCAATCAATATCACGAAAAATGGAGAAAAATTACTATTTAATGAGTGCGCGCGATTCAGCTTTACATTCAAAGGAGTTCTTCAGTATATGCTCGTCATCAAGGAACGCTATTGGGACAGAGTCGATGGTCGATAGCACATTAGTTGTCGGTGGCAATACACCGAGTACTAATCGCACGTCTCGGTACGATTGCTCCTCGTTGGAATAGTTTTGTCCAATTTCGTAACAAACGCTTTATAGAAAGTAAAAAGGTAGTGCTTTTTGTTGTGTTCCTTGCCCGATTTGATCGGAGTAGTTACCGGGAGTAAAGCCGCCAGACAGAGAGACGGCTAAGAGTTCCAAGACAAGTTTTTGAGACGGAATCATCGATTACGTAGGACCTTCCAAGATGTACCTAACAAATTCAACTGTAGATCCTTGCAGATACCTTACAATGGTGCGCATGTATTAGACTTACATCTTGGAAACCAACCATAGAAATTTACAGAAATTCTCATCCATGTCTTAAAATATATAATGTATGATTGCATATATATATAACTGTGTACTGTATGCGTAAGTTACAGTATTTTCTGGTTGTATTCATTGATGTTCGCGATAAAACACTTCTTAAATGCAGTTGTAGTAATTATCTCTAAAACAACAATCTTATAAAAAATCCTTTGCTAAAAAGTTCTAGTCAGTGTCGCCACACATTATATAAGTCTGCATGCTTCTTTCCCCCAATTGACTCATAGCATTCACACTGAAGATTCGTTCTACTGAGCCAAAATATATACCGACCCAGTTTCACTTCCATTAACGTAATAAAATTGGTTCCTGTGCTGAAGTAAAAGGAGGCCGGTGAATAATCATCAGACACAGCTACAACTCAGCTTATTTAAATACATATTTTTTACGAGCTATTAAGTAACTGGGTCACGGACAATATTAGTGCTTCCATGTAATTTTATTAACAAAAAGTCGTTCATTTTGGCAGCTGCCAGAATAATGCAAAGTCAAACCAAAGTCAAATTACATCAGAATATATGTACAATAATTGAGCAGAAGAGGATCACGAAAAATGATATCGAAAGCGTCACTGAGTCAGCTGAGTTTGAGCATGTGAGTGTACCTGAAAAGTTCGCAGACAAACATGTGACATCGCCGCCTGTTCCTTCCTGAATAAATGTGCAATACTGCGATACGCGTGTGTAGACGCCTGAAATCAAATGAATATGATTGTGTAAATTCAGTATTATAAACCTCTAATAATCTGGAGAGAGTTGATAAAGCTAACAATTAAAATGTTTTGATTGATTGAACTAAATTCTTGCTATTTCCACTTTATTAAAGGCACTTTCAAAATCAAAGAGGGCCTATTTCATATTGATTAAACTTGGAAATATTACTTTTTGATTTGTAGAATATTATGTTTCGAAAGAGTTTTTATTAAAGTGCAAAACATGCAGAACAACTCTGAGAAAGGTTTAGCCCTATTTAACTACGATCAAGTATTTTTGGATCAGAGCGAGCAAATGCAGTCCCTCATACAGACTTAAGGGCTGCCTGAAGTGTCTGAATAAGGATGAATCGTCCGACAAAGCACTACCCGTGAGAAGAGGAAACGACATGTATATGAAGTATCGAGAGTACTAAAGGCCCCCAATGTCAGCCAAGACTTTGAATTTCAGTTGTTCCAAAGAGAGACTTCGACAATTCCACACGTAGTATTTGTCACTGTCACGGAGTATAAATGCAATTATCATGGTGAAATGTAATACCTGGATATTTTCCTTGATTGATAAGGCCGTTATCCTTGTTTACCCCAAAGGAAGTAATTCCAATCTGATACCAGCGCTGATCGGAGCCGCGCACCTCCAATGGACCGCCACTGTCACCCTGCAAAGTTGGTAACTATCAAAAATTTTGAAATGAAAATACCGGCATTATAATTCGTATCTACTGGCATTCTTCGAACAGAACCCAAGAGCTTGGAATTAACGCCAATGAAAAATGTGACTCTACTTTTTAACCAACTGCATGTCCATGGGAATCTACTGCACGTTAAACTGAATATAATCAACTATTAAGGTAATGTTTGGGGATTCTAATTGAAAGAGTTGGTCAGCGAAATCAAACAAAGAGAAAAGAGTATTTCGTACCGGTCCCGTTCCCTTCATGAACGCTCCGGCGCAAACTTGATTGTTAGTTGTTGATCCATAAACGCTCCTTAATTTATTTTAAGCTATTAAAGATGATGTTATGTTACCGTAAGCAATCGGCAAACCTGCAATATTCAGGACCAATAAAAGGCAATTGAGCTTGACGAAGTTCCGCGCTTGAATAGGGTTGAACGACGTTGTTTACTGAAACAGGTGTTCTTTGAAACTATTTTCAACTGTTTGAATATGCGTTGCTGATAATGCAGAGATATAATTAGAGAAATGACGCGCTCTAAAATGATCTTCTTCTTTGTAATGAGTATGATCCGCAACTGAGCAAGCATAAAGCTCATCGATAATACTGCGAAGATAGATCGCGCACACTGTTTGCGACTAACCTGTATACTTTCCCCAGCCTGTGACGTACCCACACTGCCCAGGCCGAAAAAGCTCGGAATCGTCTGATGAAGATGGAAGGCATATCGGCTGAATGTATTGCGAGAAGGAAAGTTTCGATGAGAGCTAAAAGGAATTCGAATTTTATTATGAGAGCTTTTCGTATGATACATGGACGATATATTCCCCACGTTAAATACTTTTAAGCTCATAGCTTCATATAATAGTCATATAAGCTTAATTGTGCAAACGATACTTCATAAGAAAAGCTTTTGCACAGCAATTAGCATGCTTTGTCACTCGTGCATTATCTACCGTAATCTTTGCACTCAATTTCATCATCTCCACATTCCATTAAAATGTCAATTTGACGAAATTGTATGCAAGAGTGTTGCAACTGACCTGAAGCAGAGCAATATCGTTGTTTAAAGAGTCCGTTGGAACGTTGAACAGAGGATGGACAATCTTCATCTGCACAAAGTTAACGTTGTTTCCAGCGATGCTGCTGTGCGACTGAATGCCGATAAATGCTTGTGTGCTGGTTATATTCATGTCTCTGGAACACTATATATATTCGCACAGCGCAGCATACTGTCCTAAAAAACCTTATTCGGACAGCGGATGATCATCATCTTGGATTTCGTTAAGAAAGTTTTGACTAACTGGCGACGCATTTTTTGAGTTCACACGTGAAATGCGGCTAATATTTGCTCAAATTATCGCTTAAAAATCAGTTTAATCGCACAATTACAGTCAGTTTGAACATAATGCTGTCAATTACACATTGCTGTGTGCGGAGTTACTGTTACTTATTAAGGGATACTATATTGCTTCCTTTGTTGAGATCTTTCTCATTAAGATATTTTGACCACAGTCACGCTGGTTAAATTAAAAAATAACTCCAAGTATAAATTGCTGACTTAGCACAGTGTGCAGCTGTCAGAAGCCACTGATCGGAGATAATCGTCGCACCGCACAAGTATGAACTATCGATATCATAATTTGTTGTAAAGATGAGCATCACCATCCACGGCCATGAATGGGCTATGGTTGTTGTACCGCCAATCACGCGTCCTAAACATATTTCATTGACGCCTCACTAAAAAATATTGAATAGGAAAATATGAAAGTATGCACCATTTCCGCATTGCTAAAGTTGCTCCCTAAATCAAGCAAGATGTTTACTATATTGATTTGGCTTGAGAAAAGCTCTTTCTGATATTTTAAAATGCTTTATTTGAAGAGGAAAGTGCCATTACAATTAAACTGGTAAATTATTTGACTGAAATTAATTAAATGGTAACATTAAATTTTTGATATGTCATGAGTATCATCGTTATGTGCGTATGTGTATTTCGAAGTGGGTGTCTGTTATAACACGCAATGCGAACTGAGTCCTAGCTATTCAGATTCAGTTTGACAAGTGAATATTCAAATAGGAGAATAGTTTACCAGTTTGGTTATGTATATTTCCATTAAATCCGTCGAGCTGAATGCTTACTCCATCTTTGTTTAACGTAGCATCGTTTGAATATGGTTGAATCTGCGGTTGTCCACAAGCTTCAACTACCGTATGAGAGAAATATAGTAACAGTGCGAGAGAAAAGATGGGGCTCATAGTTGAAAACATCGCAAAAGGGGGAATCGCGCGAGTAACGCGGCTCGAGACTGACACTGACAACTCAAGAGAAGCTAATGCCGCCGCCAACTATCACCGTATTTGTGCAGCGGCATCGTCTTTAACTGTTGACCAACGCAGCGCACTGACATAATGAATCACCGAGTATGCACGCGACAGACGATCAACGATAGACTCGAAGTTTTAAAATTTGATAGCCTAGAAACCAACACTGAATGCACTACGAGCGCTTATCTTTGTTTACTGTTTTGGCTTGTCTTTGTGGGAATCGATACAAGAGTGCGGGCGTATTCAGGTTTAGAAGGTCAAAATAGCAATAAGTTACTTAGCGAGTGAGAGAGTGAGAACGCGCTAAGTGAGAACGAACTAAGATCGAGATAACTCATAATTTTAGGGCAACATTACGCAATAACAACAGGCTATGGTAGTAAATGTATTCACTCTAATAGGTCGAAGGTGTGAACACCCAAGAACCATAATTTCATTTGGGTAGATTTCAACATTTAGATACATTACCGTGGGCTTGAGCTGTAGTCTTTTAGGATTGAATTCGTTGATGTTTGTGATAGAACAATTTTTTGATGCGGTTTTAGTAATTATTCCAAAACATCTATTTTCTGAAAAATCGCTCACTGAGACCGTTAGTCATTATCGCAATACACCATACAAGCTTGCATGCCGCACTTTCCGTATTAATTCATTGTATTCGCCATTAAGATTCGTTCTACTGAGTGATGAGAGCTTTGGGTCCAAAATGATTGATATCAAATTTAAGATACTAACACGGTGTTGAAACGAAGGTGCCCAGTAAATGATCATCCAACAACTTCTATAGCTGTATAAGCACATGGTCAGGAGCTATAAAGTGATTGGATCACGGACAGCTATTGGTACTTTGATGTAATTATTTACTAAGAATCGTTCATTTTGGCAGCTGTCAGATTAATGCAAGGTAAAACTTAAGTCAGATTACTTCAGAATATTTGTACAATAATTGAGCAGAAAAGGATAACCAAAACTGATATCGATAGTTTCACTGATGAGCATACGACGTCCCCATTTGTTCCGTCGCGAATGAACGAGCAGTATTGTGATACGCGCGCATAGACGCCTAAAATTAAATGGAGATGATTCTGTGACTATTTCATTAATTTTGCATTTTTTTCTACTATTATGTTTTATTAAAGGCATTTTTAAAATCAAAGAGATGTTTTCCCTATTAATCTAACTTAAAAAGTGTCTTTTCTGATTTGAAAAATTTCTTGTGAAATAACTCGTTGCCAGAGTAAATTGGTCTATGGTCAGCGGTCGGGTGGAGGGCCGCAGTTTCTACAGCTAAAGGTCCTGGGGATTGTTCATGGTCGAACAAACGAAAATGACACATACACGACGCATCTATAATCGATACGGTCCGTTAATCCCCATAATTTTTAATTTCAGTTGTTCAGAAGGGGTGTCTCAACTATTCTACATGTAGCATTCTTCGTAACGGCCAAGGTTTTATCACGGTCAGAGAGTATAAGTGCAATTATCATGGTGAAATGCAATAACCTGGATATGCTCCTTGATCGGCAAGACCTCTATTATCGTTTATTCCAAAGGACGTGATTCCAATCTGATACCAGCGCTGGTCGGAACCACGTACCTCCAACGGACCGCCACTGTCACCCTGCAAAGTTGACAACTGTCAAAATAACTGAAGTGAAAATATCAGCATTATAATTGGTAGCTATCGGCTTTCTTCAAACAGAACCCATGAGCTTGGATTTAACAACAATGAATAATGTGGCTCTGTTTTTACCACTGTATGTGGAAGTTCATGGGAACATACTGGAAAGCTATTTGGAATGAAAATATTTGATCATGTTTAGAGATTCTTATCGAAAGAGTTAATCAGCGAAATCAAACAAAGAGAAAAGAATATTTCATACCGGTCCCGTTCCTTTCATGAACGCTCCAGCGCAAACTTGATTTTTAGTTGTTGATCCATAAACGCTCCTAAAGTTGTATTTTACGTGGCTGAATATAATGTGAAAGTACTAAACAATCGGCAAACCTGCAATATTCGGCATCAATAAAAGGCAGTTGAGCCTGAAGAAGAACGGCGCTTGACTGCTCCAGATTTACTGAAACAAGTTCACTTTGAAAATACTTGCCAACTGTTTAAGAATCACGCTTTGCTAATTTCTCAAGGAAAAACAACCCGCTCCATACTGATTATCTTCTTTGGTCAAGGTACGATTGGCAAGGTTCGATCTGATTGAGAGAACGAAATGCACGCTCTAGAGCTTCGCATTGAGTTCTACTAGTGAGTCTGCTATCGCTGTCCACATCATTATGGCCACGATCCAACTCTTAAACAAGGGCTGTAAGACTCCACAGGTTCGTGTATAAACGTTTGAGGCAATACAATTTGTTCCATGTCCTGCGAACAGTGAAGTTTACGATATCAGAGACTTGTGATTCTGATATCGGTAAATAAAATTTTGTGATATCATAGCATTACCGAATTGTGTTTAGTTTTTGGGGCCTATTCCAAATGAGGAAAAATAGGCGGAGTCCAATACAGGTGATCAGAGCTAAGATTAAGTGTCATTCATTTATTTTACCGTTACTTTTACTCTCCTGGAATATTCTTACTCTAATGTCATCATCAGATATTCAGAAATGATTTGGTGATAATACTTTGATATCAGTATCAGCATCAGGATTTAACATAAACTTCTTAAGCTGTTAAGTTGAGCATGCATAAAGCTCATCGGCAGTATTGCGAAGATCGATCATGCAGTCTATTTGCGATTTACCTAAATGCTGTCCCCAGCCTGTGACGTAACCGTACTGTCCAGGTTGAATTAGTTCCGAATCGTTGGAAGGATAAGGAAGGCATATCGGCTGAATGTTTTGCGAGAAGGAGAGTTTCGACGACAGCTGAAAGGAATTCGAATTTCATTATCAGAGCATTCCGTATGATACATCGACGATATGCCCCACCCACTGGACGATTTTAAGCGCATAGCTTCATATTGTAGTAATCTAGCTTAGCTGTGCGCGCAATATTTTATCACGAAAGCTCGTATTATCAAGAAAAATAGGAAATGCACATCATTCTCAGCGCAATCTCAAACAGCTTATATGAAATTGTGTAAAAATAATTCGATGATGTTGCACAATTGGTATTTCGTTAGTAAATAGAAAGTTTCATGAAAAATAATGTACGTATACGCATGTATGGCGTGTTAGCAAGAAATCCGGTCGGATGGGGCGTATCTTCGCTTTAGGTTGCACATATCATGAACATTTTAACAACGTCAGGCATTTTCATTTAAAATATAATTAAGTTGATACTAAGATTTTTTCATAAACTGAACCAATTATATTTAAAATTAAGCTTTTTTACATTGAATAGTACATTGTTTTGAGCTTTTTGCAAAGATAAGTACTAAATTAGTAATGAAAGAGATCCAGTTAAATTTGAAGAGTGTTGACTATAAAACGGAAATGGCATATCAAGTACTGGAAAGCTGAGCTTCAGTTACCCAATTATTATTCCACAATTGCTTCATGAACAGCCTAGTGAAGGAAACCTGGTAAAAAATTAATTTAAAATG
>NIUQ01002434.1:0-22662 GCA_002796945.1 Plectus sambesii
GGCTATCTTGCGTTGCAAAACTCCAAACGTTCCCTCCCATTTCTCCGTCAACTTTTGTCTCTCTTTCGTCGAATTGCGCAGGTCTCTTTTCGCTATGTCAATCGCCGTCTGAAATGTCACTTTGAAATGGCGCGTTCTTGACTCATTTCACAATGCTCAGGGACAGCATTCTTCAAATAGCTTCGATCTTATTAGAATTTCCCTAATGCTTGTGATCTTCCCTGCTTTGACTTTGTTCAACATAGGCGTCTTCATAAGTCGAGTGAAACCAGTCTAATCAAATCTTGACAGATTACATCTATACTATTGTCCTTTTAGTATTTTACAGCCACTTACCATTACCATCACTGCTTTACTGTTTTCAGTATTTCTTGCTTTTGCAAGGGAATCTTAAAGCAAAAGAAATTATTTACATCTCTTATACATCGTTAACAAAAGTAGCCACATAGAGCAAAATTTTATGTAATTAACAATATTCAAGATTTATACCTAACTTTTTTGATTGAAAACGCAGAAAGTTGAATAAATTGTCTTACTTGATTTATTTTTTGCCCAATACTTTGCTTCTCCAGCTCCTGCTGTTTGTCGAAAATTTTTTGCGTGAGCCGCTTGAGGTGAATTTCCAACTCTTTTGCAGTTCTGTTGTCAGTCGATTGAAACTTTTTTACTTCCGCGCCCATTTGCTCGGTATCGAGGATTTTATGAAGCTGCGCTTCGAACATATGATTGTCCAGTTGTCCCTAAATAAATAAGTTGTTATCAGTTATCAAAGCATAACGTCCATAACTTGTCTTTAATAACTGACATTACACCGTGATTTATTGTAGTAATGTTAAGTCACGTAAATCTGAGAAAAGCTGATTGCATCTCATATTTTTAATTAAAAAATATATAGTATATTGCTAAACTGTGATAGACACGCAGCCGTTTAATCTCTGATTTCAGTGATTGAGTCTTTGTAAAGTTAGATAATGGGAGCAGTTGGTCAAAATTATCGGATGGAATCTGGTACATCCTGGTTCATGTTCAAATTTAGGTGAAAGAAGAACCGCGCTTCTTCCCAAAGCTTCAACTTATCCTGAACAGAACAGCTTCGTTGTAATTACAAAAATCAATAGTATAATATTTTCAGCGCTAAAGTTTATATACCTTGTCGATCAGACTGTCGTGCAATTGTTTCTGACGATCATATGTGGCATTCAATTTATTATTGCGCTCCCTCGCAGCCGCCAGTGCCGTTTTCATATCAACGCTCTCCTTTATGTGACGTCTCTTCTCGTTTTCCGACAACTTTAACAGATGCGATTCCGTTTCCAACTGTCGCTCTTTTTCAGTTAATATAGCCTAAAACAGATTACCATTTCTGTACGGTGATGGTTAAATTAAATTACGAAAAAGCTTCCAAATTAGCTCAAAAGTAGAACTTGAAGGTTTATAAAAGGGGATGAGATTTCATTATTTACTTAATTTTCTTTGTCATTTGTCATATGATGATGACGAAGCTTACAAGTTTGCGCGTTGTGAAAAGCAATATTTTCCTTTATAATTCGTCATCGACTGTTTGGTTGACAACGCTCATGAATAATAGATATCAAAGAATGACGGATCCGCAGCAATTTTCTCAAATAAACCAGCCTACAAATGATTGTATTTATTTCTTTGATCTTGACAATCTTCCTAGTGTTTTCACGATAAACGGACAATTTGCTCTATTGAAAGAGAATTCTGCCACGCCGCATTGCTGTGGATGAACGAACGGATGCTTCAGTCATATTATGAACATACCTTGCGCTGGCAAATATTGGACGAAATTTCGACAAATTTGTGTCACGTATTATTCGAGCAAATGGACTATACAAGAGTCATTCTGTATGGCGACTGAATATATTAGTTATTCTTTACCTTCATTTCGTGTTTCTCTTGCTTTATTTGAATCGCTCGTTCCTCAAGAGAAGCGAGCTCGAACGCCAGTTGCTCCGATTGTCTTTGCAGCTTTGAAAGTGTTTTTTGCTTCTCGTTCACCCAAAAGGATAACAGATATTGTGAATAATTGTTTAGGTCAACTGAGAACATCATCATAAAGCGCAGAATTATGGGTGTTACGAGCCGGCAAATGACCCTTGTATGAAGTGTCGGCAATATGAACCAATACATCGCTGTTTTTGATCGCTTCGAGATCTTCTTGCTGGCGTCGATGCACGCTCATTGTGCTGAAACAACTGAATCTATTCCACAGTTAATAAAGCTTTATTAAATGAACGAATAGACAAGCTATGAAACATATCTATTGGAAGAAGTTTAGAGAGTAGCTGTTTTGAAAATAGGCGCTGTGCTTCAGGCAGGCAAAAGATAGCCTTCAGAACATAAATCGTGTTAACACAATCCCCAAATTTATTTGCATAATTGATAGCAGGTCTAAGGAGGAGCAGGATTACTGATAACTACCGACACGGGGAGGGCTCGACTGTTCGCCCTGAGTACTTCCTACAGATCTTCGCGAAAATCGCATTTACAGATTCTCTATCAACATTCGCGCGATAATCGCAAATTCGTTTGCTTAAACCACGCCATCGTAGTCAAGATCAATATGCGTTCGTTCAATAACGACCAAATTACAAAATTGACGCAATTTAAAATAATCCTACGTAGCCTATATAGGGATACACCGACAAAATAAAGAAGAAAATGAGAAACGCGTGTTTTGTATTTAGCGTATTACAGAACGTAATAAGAGTAGTAACGAATAGCCGCTCAGCGGGCCTCGCGACAGCCGACAGCCCACCCGTAATCGGCATCATGGCGNTGTATTTAGCGTATTACAGAACGTAATAAGAGTAGTAACGAATAGCCGCTCAGCGGGCCTCGCGACAGCCGACAGCCCACCCGTAATCGGCATGCATGACGCGAGGCAGAATTGGCTTTTGGCAACGGTTGCTAAGAGGCGGTGTGCGGCCGGGCCTTGCGACGCGCAGGGCGCCGGCGCACCACTTATAAATCTTTCCACATTCTGCTCGCATTGTGCACCCGCCTACTATCATACATTGTATCCAGCATGTTTTGATCATTATCAATTTATTAGTCCATTCTAGGTTACATATTCTATTCTAATTCCACATTTAATATAATCTTTTTATTCAATATTCTTTATTATAATGATGTTTATTTAGTACTTTTTGTCATAGTAGTGATAGGATGAAACCATTTGGGACCTTTGATGTCAGCTGCAATGACAAAAATTTCTGCTTGTTTCTGTTTGTAAGATAATTTGTCTCCTTTCGAAATATGCGGTGCCCGAACACCAAAATATTCCTTCACTTACTCTTTGAGAGCAAAATGGTGCATCTTTTACAACAGTCACGAGGACGTCGCAAGGACGTTGGTTATGTTGCTTGCGCGACTCATATATTTGCAATGATTGAATGCTTTTAGAAACTGGACTTATTTATGTTAATGCCTATGGCCGTTTACTGTCTTCTAAATCATCACTTGTTTAACGTGCGCATACTCGCAGTTGTGACAGTTTACATTTACTATAAATATTGGCAGTCCGATGGCAATTATTTCGATTTCATTCAGGCACTAACGAAAACTTCTTGCTCGTTTACGTGTTCAGCGGCATTTAGTACAATATGAGAACCATTGCAGTAAATGTCTTTAGTTTGTCGAATGAACTTTCTTGTATCAATGATTTATTACGTTTACATTGGGATTGAGCTACGAATCGAACATAGATACTTCCATAGGAAATTTTATGAGACTGGCAGCCAATATGGTCCTTCCCTTATTTGATCAGCGGCGAGTAAAAATGCGGGACTTGCGCTAGATAAAATCGGTTTTTTTGGTTTGCAGTACATCATGACTTGCAATCTTGGGCCCTGATACGCCTACGGCAAAATTTTATGGAAAAGAATCCCTTTATTGACTACTGATCACAGATTATCATGGTTAAATTATATTTCTGCGCTTCATATTTTTGTTTTTAATCAGCTTGATGAGCAACTTTTCATTCAGTATTCTCAAAGTTTGTAGAGCAGAAATGATGGAACTCTCCACTTTCGAGAACCAGTCGGTCTTCAGGATCGACCTTGCGCCAAGGAAGCACCACGGATGTGCAAAAGTTTAAATGAACAATTCCGTCATTGTCGAATTTTCCTAAAATTGCGATCAGTAATGTCGTCTGGCGTTTAACCGCCATTTCCGAATGTATCACATTCATTCACTGATATCATGCAGATATCAAGAGACGAAATGATAAACAGGTATGGTATCATTGAACACGGAAGGGATAACGGCATCCCTGTTTGCGCCATGATTTGACTTTTAGATATCTTTGATCCCTTTTCGTCAATGGCAAAGACATTGACACCTCAAATCAAAACTACATAAACCTATAACACCAGGTGAGGTTAGCATAATCCGATTATCCCCAAGCGTATATCAGGGGCCAGTTTGACTAAAGCTCGACAGGTGGCATATCAAAGCTCTGACAGGAGGTCATACATAGCTGAAATATGCGACGCATCAGCTGGACACAAATCTCAACGGCTCGGCCTGAGTGAGATGCGTGTGAAGCTGTCCCTCAAAAACTGGCTTCCAGAGCCCGCCGGCTCCACCCGACCTTCCTTCCGCTGCCCAATTCAATTTCAAACTCACCTGCAACAAGAAACATATTTGCATCGGCATCGCTCTGCAGATCGGCCAGCATTCCGCACGCAGCTTTGCTTGATGGTGTCGCCAAGGTCGTGACATTTACAGAGTTTTCGTCTCTCGTATGAAAAACGCACAGATAGTTTATTAGGCATGCTACAAAGAGAGAAAAACCAACCAAGAAAGTTTCTTGCACTTCGATTTCATATGTAACATCAAACTTTCCCGCCGCTGTAGGACCGCTCTTCACTAATACCATGCTAACTAGAAATGGCAAAACTAGAGTTTAATGCAAATTGAATTCGATTAGACGTCAGGTATTTGTGGAATTACAAAGAAAAATTTTCTGCTCGTCCATAGAACAATGAAACGTCCCTTTGGGAGCTACATGGGGAATCGTGAAGATTTTGCAAGATTAATCTCGCTTGCAAACATCTTGTCTCGCTCTCAAAATTTTCGGCACGATCATCCCCAACTATAGCAAATTGCAGATAAAATATAGTCGATAACATGTTTAATCGACATCAAAGCGTTAAGGTTTCAAGATAACCAAATGAATAACTTTGGCAAATGCTCCCCTTACCATAATCAGCTTTGCACATCTTTTCAGTCAAGAGCAGCGATCCGGAACAAGAGCATCCATATTGAGCTGACGGCGCTAACAATGCACCAAGTACTAAGGCAACCAAGCCAATGCACAGCAAAGCTATCAGGCAAAAGAATTTCTTGCCGAATCCAGGAAGTGTATCATCGGATAGTTTCGACCAGTCGATTAAACAATGCGCTATATAGCGCTTTTCCTCTTTGTGTTCCATTCAGTGATGATCAGAGAAAGGGGTCTCTACTCATATCTAGCACAGTGGCCTAAGCACGCGTCGTGTTTGATTTTGAGGCAGACATTCGAGATGATAAACTAGTTTTCGGGCTTGTTGTAATTTAGGAGCACGCGGCAGCTGCTTGCTTCGAAGCGTTCTTCGGTTAATTTCGTCTTCACTGGAGGTAAATATCATAGTGTCAGTGCAGCTATGGTGTCTATAATATCGACTTGAGAACGCTATTCATAATGAATCGTTTCAAATTTTATGATCATTTCTCAGTTCGTTTACACCGCTTGCATTAGCTGAAATCAGTTGTGAGTAGAAGTTAGTTTTGATTGACGTCGACACACAAACATCTTTTAAACTTTTTACTTGGCTGATGCGGCAAAAATCATAGGGTGCATTGCATTCTCCAAGTTTGAACGCTGAATGGTAAGGTGAGACAACTCTCTACCGCACAATAAACTTCAATTCAAGGGTAAAGCCAGTGTTCTCGGAATTGAATACTGTCGTTGATGCGTACTTTTTCTTGTACAGACGAATATTCTGAGGCGTTGAGTAGCTTCTCAGAGCTTCGTTCGCCTCAGTTATTGTGACATTCTTGAGGTAAAAGCTCCAAACGGTTCGGTGATGTCCGTGCTTTATTACATTATCTGGTTTGTTGATCCATGCCTGCAATAGTGCATTGAATTTACTTGAATCTGAGCCATTATTAGAGCTCCCAACCTTCATAATTTTGGTTTTTCTATGTCTCAGCATTAGGGTTTGAATCCTAACCTTACATACTTTCATTTCAATTCATTTCGTGAATAGCTTGATGGTTCTAGAAAGGCCAAAGGTCATTTTATCCGTTCGGCTTTGACTTTATCGTGTCTCCACAATCCCACCCCTACATTCGGTTCCCTCTCCGCTCCCAAAGTTTTCATCGTTAAGCCCCCCTTGGAACTCAATATGTTATCATATATTAATCCAAAAGATCAATTAAAAGATCGATTGATAGATATCCAAATAGGCGAATGTGGAGTCAAAGGTCTATAATGGAAAAGTCAAAACTTGCTTGAATTATGCTTCGTACTCCATTCATTGTGATAGCACATGGTATTTCCAAAACTAGACGATGCGGCAGCCGCTGCTGGCCGGCTATTCGCAGTAGCGTAGTGTCCGTCAGATGAGATAGTGTCCTGAACGACACCTGTATTTAGTTGTAATTCGATTGCAATGCTGCCTCGCTTAACATAAATCGCTTTTGTTAGCAATCTGCCAATATAGCTATTTAATTTTCCTTCGTTTATTCCCATTTATTATCATTCTTGTTTGACACAAATTTCTTTTAAGTTTCAACTAACCTTTGTGCTGCTCTATTCAAGTCCCTATTGGCAATGTGAATGTCAACCAAATTTTCAGCGAAGGAGAGTAAGCTGTCCAGGTTGACGGTGTGCTCAAAACGACAGGCGTACAACATGAGCACCGACAGGTTTTCGCTCAATTTTTGAATGAGCGGCTCCAATCGATCAATGAGAACTTGTTCAAGCCGTAACTCAGTGACATCTGAAAAATTCACAATCTATTTCAGTTTGTCTTTTAAATTAATATCCAGGCATGGCCTTTGATACTAAAATGGGAAAGTGACGAAAATATATTCCATGATGCATGTCCGTACACTTTGTATCTAGCTTCGTTCACTCAAATTGCTACACGTGAAGCTTATCAGATGGTTCCTGAATAGTGAATCAGCTCTGATAATTAAACCGTAACTCTAAATAGGCATTCTATCTGGTTTTTTCTATCTGAGAAATAGAACTGGCTCACGACCCTGATGGTTTCCCCCGAATATCGTATGCATTTCGGGTGTTGTTATTGTCTTCAATAAATAATTTGCTCAAAGCTGCTATGCAATGAGAGACATTATTATTGGACAGTCCAAATGTTTGCATAGTTGTTTAATGCAAAATTTTTTGCAGAATGTCCTGTATCCTTACGCGAATTATCTATGAAAGACAATAACAGTTACTAGTTACTTTGCTAATTAATTAATATCAATAATGGGAACTGGATAAGTCTCATAACGCTTGCAAGTGAACTGAAAACTGACACACACACCTGATAAATCGACCATTGGTTGCGATAATTCCGAAACAAGCGTATCAATTGGAAGCTTGCTAATGTCAAGTAGTCCGCTGATGCGATAGTGCCGCAACATTTCAGATAGTCGCTCTTGATACGGATGGGAGAAGAAGTCGTTTGGCAGATCGATGTCCATTCGTCGCCAGCCCATCAAGCGCTGTTTATCAACTTTTTCGTAGCGCAAGTGAATATACTTGCGTCGCATGTCTGTTTCGTCAGTCACAGGAGAATCTGGCGAAGAAGAAATTCTGAAACACCCAAGCAAAACTGTTTTCACGAGTAAAACTTGCAAAAAATTCTACAGGTTATGAATATATTGTTGAGTAATGAATAATAACTGCGCTGATTCCATTATTAACACCACGGAGGCCTCAAACTTCCCTTATATGTTCCCCCGTCGATTGCAGTTGTTTTATAGAAAGGAAGTCTCCAGACATACTTCCCTCCCTTATGAGATAAAACTATCAATCCTGCAATCTAATTAAATACAGCGCTAATGCTTATTGCCGATTATATAGTGCACATACGCCTTTTTTTAGGCGCAATTCAGATAAACTCTCCCACAACTTTTAACCTGAATTTTACGAAGGAGTATGTAAAAGGTTATCAATTAATATTTGTGTCATACTACGATAACAAATATTCATAGGACAAAACAATGTGCTGCGTCGTGGCGGCCGTCTTTAAATCATTCCAATTTGATCAAGCATTTATTCATGAGAGTATGCTGATGCGCTGCAAAATTTAAATGAACGGTTATCTTGCGCAATTTTGAATGGTTTAAGAACGTTCGCCAGCGTCTGCACACCTAACTCTTACTCGGTGAGGCTTGGCAAACCGACGCAACCGAGGGCCGTTTTTCGACACGGCACTGAATACCACGCCATGTTTTTGATCCGCAGAGTTGTCTTCGGCAAAAAGTAGTTGTCGTCGTGAGATCGACTGCACGCGTGCCTGAGGTTTGGCAAGTGCTTGCCTTCCGCTCTTCTCAGGATCAATAATTCGACCATTTTATCCAATGTTACGCTATCAAATGGACGACAGTCTAGCGCAGAAACAAGCGTTTCTTTCTCATCAATCTGCAAGCGCTGATTGATATCAACAAAGTGCACTTTGCAAAGTGAGTAAGCAAGTTGCCGAATTGTAATAATTTAGCAAACTGAGACAATGCTAGTGAGAAATGGAACTGACGAAAAAACTTAGCTTACATTTGCATGTGCATGAAGCGACTGTAGAACAGCCACAAGAATGATACAGAGCAAATTAAGTGCAAACATTATATTTTGCGGAAAAGGTAAGAAGAGTATGTTGGACTGCCACACCTACCAAACGAGACACTTCAGGTACTCCCTTCATTCGAGATGTCGGACGACAGCGGTTGTCAGTGTTAAGACCTGTTTTACGGTTATGAACTGAATGTATCGAACATGAAGAATAAGATAATTGCAAATTGGTTTCCTGCCTTTTGGCGCAGACGAACCCGTTCTCTCCATTCTCAAAACGCCCATAAATAAACGAGAATCGTTGCGTATACGTAACTAATATGTCTGCTCCTATTAATTTTCACTGTTTAGTTCCGGAGTTCTAGAGCAGGGTAATCATCTGTACTTCAGAATGTCTCGTTCTTTATTCGCGTTTGTCATTCCATGATTTTCGCTTAATCGCCTTTGAATGTATTTTTTAAAAAGCAATCGCGATATGCGCCGCACTTTTTTACTTCATGTTTCCAGTGGTATCTTCAACTTGATATCATGGGACAGTAGGCAACAACAACCTTAATCGCTCACTCAATTTGTTTAGCGTTTCATGAACGTCCCCCCGTTTCGTGATGTGGATGCACCATTTCAAACAGCACGAATGTGAATCCAATACAGTTATGGTTTTCACACGCTATCATTTGAACATTGATTGCAATATGGGATGAAAATTACTCAACAATACCCGATCGCAACTTTATATCGAATAGCATTTTAAGCATAATTGATATTTCCTGTTCATGAAAAGCCATTTTCAGACACTGTGTGTTAAGTGGTAATCTGCTTCACTTGAGCATCATGTTCTTTTTTTTTTACGACACAATGCAAAAATGTAAGTAAGAGAAAGTAAATCTTATGTTGAGAAGGAAAAGAAAAATAAGATCGAATCGGAAGGCAAAAGTAGCGGACAAACTGCATGGAAATCAAAAGCCCAATATTTTGCAAATACTTGGATGAAAGGGTAATGCGCTGACTATGATAAGTTAGTTTCAGAGGTTAATTTCACATATATAACTGATAAAGTGCTCACAGCTCACATCAAAATATAACTGCTCAAAAATGAATCTCACTTATCCGAATAATGAATAATAGTCCAAAAACAATCACAAGCGCAAAAAACCTCATTCACTCAAAATTCTCCGACTTTCTCATTTTCCTACGGGTTCACATAAAGGCAGTGTCAAATCCCAGTTAAGGAGCGCTGAATTGCCGGGAATGACTTCGATGCAGTTGGCGTCATCTCTGCCAATGATTTGATACCCCATCTTGCAGGTTCGAACGACTGACGACGTCAGAGTGTGCGGCGTCGCCGAGTACTCCAAGGACAGCTGGTTCGGATCGTCGTTCGGGTAATCGAAACAGGCGGGATCAGTGATCTGCAAACTGGGCGTGGTCGTATCTGTGAAATTGAGAAAAGATTAGAAAAGTTGTTGGCGGAGAAGCGCTTGCTTTCCACTTCATCTTTCTTTGTCACTATCGTTATTTATCGCTATTTAATCTTTTTTGTTCTCATTCATTTTTGCTGTATCTCGATGATGTTGAGGAAGTGCAGTCAAAGAATCTGTTTTATTGCAGGAAATTATTANTATCGTTATTTAATCTTCTTTGTTCTTATTCATTTTTGCTGTATCTCAATGATGTTGAGGAAGTGCAGTCAAAGAATCTGTTTTATTGCAGGAAATTATAATTTCTGCCTAAAGTACACCTCAGATCGAGGATCGAGTATGAGCTGGCGAAAGCTGACTGTTACGGAATGAGCGATATTATAGACAAAGGATGCCTAACAAACAGTTCAAACAAAGTCCCAGAGAAATAGCAGCAGGAGCTGTAAAATGTATAAATATCACATCACTAATAAAAGAACATGTAAAGCCTTTACCTGGAGCCGGCTGCCTAAAAAATGCGTCAGAATCCGCGGGAATGGTGGCAAAACAGCTGATTAGCCACGAGTCGGACCAATGTTGTACGTTGAGTAGGCATAAAAGCATTAGCAGCGTACCAACCTTCATGACTTCTAAAAAACAAGTATGCTAGACCGAATAGTTATGCTTAGAGAGGAGCGTTAAACAAAGTCTCAGAGTTTGCTCTATGATCGACTTCATGATCAGATTATTTTTCCTTCTGAATTATTAGTCAGAAATCGCAACTTATACCAAGAACAATTTTTTGAATAAGGTTGTTCTTGGTTATTCTTTCTCGGTACACCCGAGAAAAATATTGTTACTAAAGGCGTCTAGAATTATTACCGTATGTTTATACATGAGGGCGGTTGTGAACACTATCGATGTACGCCTAATCTATGGAGATCTATGAATCGTAGAATACTCCGAGCTATTTCTGACCTATCAGGCAGAAGGAGCGGCTTGCGGCATTCACGTCTCTCTTTTCTTGTTAAAAATCTCGAAAAGCTAACAGGCAGCTTTCGGCGTATCAAACGAAGGCAGCATTCGGTGGGTTGGGATAGAGCTAATATTTTGCTGTCTAGGAATATCATCGATCGAAATGCTTTTTTCAGTTTCTTTAACCAAGTTTTGACGATCGTTGGCCGCCACTAAGCTAGATTACGATATTCCCGATTTCTAGAACAGGTTTAGATTGGAAATATAAAGATCCTTGTTGAAAGCGAAGATAAACGGTCGAGTGCATTAATAAAAATAAATTGTACTACTTTAATTGAACGTTATGCAGAATGCGCCATGGTCAAGAAATTCGACTCTTATAGATGCGGTCGAGGAAAGTGTGAATGCGATTAGCGGTCATTGACATACGCTCTCATTGGTCCTTCATCGGTCAAGTTAGGGGGCAGAGGAAGAGTGCGTTATTTGTGCGGCGCCCACCGAGATAATCCATAATACTACAGGACATTGCGTTATGGACCTGTGTTGCATTGGTTAGTTGAATCATATGGTCACAGTTCAGTTGTCTTTGAAACCAAATGTGAACATCGGTTTGGGATAATAGAATATGATCGGCGGTCTTGAATAGTGCATAAGAGTGACCGTCGAACGCTCTTCAACGCGCTTCTGAATCGGCCGCAGCACGACGATCATGCGTGCGCTTGAAATGCGCGCGCTACGCCTGTCCACTTGTTACTATGGAAACAGGAAATCAACTGGCTGCCGACACGAGCTATCCAAAGCATCGATGGCTTTCTTTTCTGCCTCATATTCACACGCATTACAAATCACAGCGCTGCCGTTCTTCACGTTTTATTATTCGGCTGGATGAACGATATAGAATCAAAGAATATTTGCAATAACTAAGAAGCGATCAGGATGTTTGTTTATTTGAGTAAAAAGGTAAGAATTATCATTGATATACAAGTCGAGATCGTTAGAGAGTGATCGAGGGTGAATAGCTTGACGATTATTAATGGAGCAAAATATTTTCAGATCTCGATTCCGAACAATGTGCAAATGCACGCGATATCGTGGAGTCACAACGATGGGTTTATTGCCACTGGTGGCGCCGACGGACTGCTCAAAGTGCTCAAGTTAGAAACGGCCGCGGGAACGACAAGTTGGCAGCATTTTTACTTTTTCATAGAGCCATTTGCAAAGCGCATACTTTAGCTAAAGTCGTAATTAAGGGATATTTTAAAACTCTGCGTCAAGTACGACTCTAGCGAAAGTCCGCGCTATGAAATCGATTCGCTGAAAGATGTTATACTGTTTCTTTTTCAGGCAAAGACTCAATCAAAGGATTAGCCGCGCCCAGCAATTTATCTATCAATCAGAATTTGGAAGGTCACAGCGGTGAGAGTTTTGCTTATTGCGTTCGAATTTTTATTCTTTATATTATTGTTAGATATTGGTTTTTTGCAGATATGTACTCATTTTCTGATCGGATTGTACAATTAATTGTGCTTATGTTGAATGAGGTTGTAAATAATCGCGCATTAACGATACTTTATTGATTTTCTGCGTACCCAGCAAATGCCGCGTTCCTTCTGCGTCCCACATAGATGATCGTAAATGGCTGTGTATTGTTATAAGTACTATGCAATTTCAACTTCAATTCGGAAGCAAAATACATGATTTGCTATTATTTAATAACATTGCTTATTCGTATCTTTTGTGTGCTTTTCAAACTGAAACCATGGAACATTTACAACTAAAAGGAGGCCTTGACGTGTTTCCATTACAACTAGAATCAATACTCTGATGTCCTAATCGTACGGTCTGCGGCACTATAGAAGGGAAATAATCGGTACATAGACGTACTAATTAACAGACAATCCAATGGAATCTATTTATACCGATAAACAGGAATCGACAGATTTTGATCAGAATAAGCGATTACCATAATAAAAGACTTTCGCCCCGTACAAAGCAGAGGAAACCGAAAATTCGGGAGGCCAAACGTGAAGGCTAATTACGAATTACCGTAATAAGCGAATTATCGCTGTAAGCAGATCCGCTGTGAACAATTTGTATTGTATTTCTTTTTTAGGCGCGATTCAAGTGATCGCGTGGAATGAGGTTTACCAGAAGTTGACAACGAGCGACAGTCACGGGCTGATCATTGTGTGGATGATGTACAAGGGATCGTGGTACGAAGAAATGATTAACAATCGCAACAAATCGGTCGTCGCCGATATGGCTTGGAGTCCCGACGGTTCCAAGATCTGCATTGTATATGAGGATGGTATGTTCAGCTATGCAAGGATAATGGATCTGTTAATATGAGATATCGGCGCTACTAGCCACCCCCTCGGAAATTATTCCTCGAATCCTCATACCGCACCATATCGCGTGCAGTCTTATTCATTACTGTAACCTATTAAAGTCGAGTACAACGATGAATTCGGCAGTAACCATTTTTTGGATATTCATCGTACAGTTCAAGATGCAATATTTCGCGTTGGGATAGAGTGGAGATTTTTGATAAGAACAGCGAGCGTCTGAGGCGCCGAATATTCAAATTTTAAACTCCCGCCACGCTTACTTCGAAACGCCGTTGACGCTACATTGTGACAACTCGTTACATTTTCATTTACTCATGTGATATTATAATGCAGTAGTCATATTTTTAAAAAATTAACAAATATTGAATATAGACAGTTATTTATTTTGTCGCAAAAGGAAAATCCGACGCAGTTTTATTAACGAGTGTTTCTGACGAAGATAAATGTGCACATAAATTGATGGAAGTATGATTGATTTTACTGATAACGAGTTATTTTTAAGGGATATAGGTTTTGCTTTCAACGTAAGTGATGCATTTTAGGTGTTGTCATTGTTGGCTCCGTGGATGGCAATCGTCTATGGAGCAAGGAAATTCAGGGTAGTATGGTCGCTGTTGTGGTAAGAAAACATGTTTGAGATTAATCTATGTTTTATCACGGACTGGTTCGATTTAGTGGTCAGTCGACTGTCGCTTGCTTCTCTTTGGAATGGCCACCGGCGAAGTTCATGCATACGATACGGATGGAAATTTCGTGGTTTGTTTTTTGCTCCTCTATTTTTAATAGGGGATGTTTGCAACTATATTTCGTTGTGAGTATACTGTTCTGCTTGGTTACTGTAGAAAAAGTAACGATGGCCGAATTTACCCTCTTATTGTGAGCATATTATCAATACAATTAGTCTAGTGATCTATTTGAAAGAAAAGCTTTCGATTGTAGATTACGTGGTTCAGTTTGATATAGATTTTTAGTTTATCATTTGTAGTTTATAGTACTGGTTAGTAATTTATTTGAAGCACATTTGCGATAGTTTTAAGGGAGAATACTGTAACTAAATTTGTGCTTTTAAATTGATTTTTGTAACATATTTATCCATTTTGGTGATTTATACGTTCTGTTTATGACTGCATTTATTTGAGCTGAAATTGCTGATGCTCTGCCTGAATAACGCGGAACTGGAGGCGGAAACCGGCGTCTCGGTTGGTATGGGTGAGTAAATNTTTATTTGAGCTGAAATTGCTGATGCTCTGCCTGAATAACGCGGAACTGGAGGCGGAAACCGGCGTCTCGGTTGGTATGGGTGAGTATATCTTCATAAGCATAGTTATTTGTAAAATTTTGATCTAATTCAGTACATTTGTTTCCGAGTGGATGGATATTGTCATTATTTTTCGATTTGGGTCTCGCGACGAAAAGGTTCATCTGGATAAATAAAATAGCTAGCGTCGACTGCGACATTTTTGAAAGTCCCAGGTTAAAGTACATGAGAATGATATGTAGAGCAAAATCAAAAAACATTCTGTCAACCGTGAAAAGAGAAGTTGCAATGCTTTGAAAAATTCTATTTTATTGTCGCATCTGGCGCGCTTCGGTGTGACCTGCAGGCTTTCTTCAGGAAGAAGTGAATACCTGATCGTCACTCTTCAATGGTACGCGCCAACTCCGGCAAAAGAAGTGACCGACTCCGTCTCTGGTGAAGGTACGTCTTTTTGCGTCTTCCTCAGGGGACACGATTTTCCTGATACTGATGAACAAATTTTGAGAGCATATATAATTTAGGATCGACGCCAGCGCCGGGAAATAAACGCGAGAGAGAGCCAGCGGAAAAGCAGTTCGCTCTGGGAATACCGGACGACCGACCTCGGCTCGCCGTCGTCTACCAACATGGCGTCATGCAGATGATGCGACATGAAAGCGATACCGGTATCGATTGATTTTGCTTCGCTTTACACGCGCGTACTCAATGAATTTTTAATATTTTACGGTATTATAGTGCCTTTTATCATAATTCCTTAACATTGCATTCAGTTTCGTCAACATTGCGTTCAAATTGAATGCAAAGATGACGATATCTAATGCAGTGCTGTCAAATTTGTATGCAGAGGTGATGAGTTATGATGAATGACCCTGTAGATTGAGTAATTTCGATTTGATGGGATTGCCTGACTTTAGTACTATAAATATTGTTGCACCGTACAATAGAGCGATTATTCTAATCATGTCTGCGCCCTGAATGGTCACTCGTTCTCCTATTTCCATCTTCGCTTTGTTACGTGTTTTATCCGCTTCTCTCTACAAATTAATGTATCCATCGTTTTAACCCGAATGAGCTCCTTTGCTTTTGCCGGTGTCCCTACCCACGATTGCAACACAAATAAAATGTGAAAAGTTGTTAATTAATACTTCTAAAATAAGCTAAGAGGGATTTTCAGATCCGATCATAATTCAAATGGAAAAGATGATGATAGTGAGTGCCCGGTGGAGTCCCGATGGGACGATGCTGGCGATCGCTGGCAATCAGCTCGATTTGCCCGACGGCGAACGGAACGTGGTCCACTTCATCACTGCGTATGGCGAGGTTAGAGACTACTGTTTTGTGTTCTTGCGACTAGCGGCTTAAACAAATTGTACGAGTTTGATTAGTGTTCTGCTGAAAAAAAGTTTTACTTAAATGCGCTCTACTTAACTTGAAGCAAATGGCGGCATATTTTTTTATCTTTTAAATATTATGCGTTTTAACAATTAATGCTCAAAATGCAAATGAATTGTTGTTTATGTTTCTCCTTTCGTAATAAAAACAACTGCACTTCCACCTACTTTAAAACTCTCTTTCAAAGAGACGACGTTTAGAAGTTGCGCACGCTAAAAGTGCCCGGTAGAGATATAGCCGGCTGCAGTTGGGAGGCGACCGGATTGCGCGTTTGTCTCGCCGTCGACTCGCATCTCTTCTTCGCCAATATTCGCCCTGATTATAAGGTACTTTTATGTTTGTGATTGTCGCGGGATGCGGTCGGACTAGTGATTGTTGGGTGATGATATATATCCGTGATGATACCATACTTTTTTATTCTTATTGTTATTAATACTCGCAGCGCTTTGTATGCCCTCCGCCACTCTCTTTTTCATAGCTCACTCATATGTATCACTCGTTCGATTGCTCGTCGCGTTCATAAATTGTTGCTATAAATGCCAACAGCGATGAAATGAACGTTAGTAATTTTTTCAATTATTTCAGTGGGGCTACTGCGGCCAGACAGTTGTGTACAGCTATCCGCGTCCGGAAAAGAACGAACATTGCGTTGTTTTCTATGATGTCAAGCTTGAAGAGGTATGGTGTGATTGTTGCTGACGTATTAAATTCCTAATGGACGCGTAGGAAAGCAAAAATTTTGCTGAATATGATGCATAACCGTTGCGATTAGTCTGAGGGGAATGGATAAAAGCAGCAGAACTCTTTCTGGTTTATAAGCGGGGAGATGTGTATTGAGTGAATGAGGTGGTTTAAGCGATGCTGAATTGATCGATTGTCAAATGACTTGTTTCAGATGTACGTCAAGAGTTTGCGTTTCTTGCGAGCGATCGCTTCTTTCGGCGACTACTGCACTCTGATCAACCGCGCCGATGATCCTGGTGGCATTGTAAGTTCGATTCGTTTCGATCAGCCCTTACTATTCTGTCGGTAATCGGGCTAAAGGGCGACCGGTACGCGAAGGCAACCGCAGTCGGAGGCGCGTGATTTGAACTGAGTTACGTAAGAATTTGTGGCCATAACAATGCCCTACGGTGCTATTTGAATGCAAATATTGTAATCAGGCGAGAATCGCTTTAGGACCTATCTCGTACCGGTCGCCCTTTAGCCCGATTATTCTGTTGGAGCTTATTAACTTGTGATAATTCGTATTCTGCTCTGCTTCCGAGCGGTCGCTCGTCTACTTACCGAGTTCCCCTCTCCGCTTTATTACACATCTTCTTCGTTCTCTATTTAAAATAATTCACCCTACCGTTCATAACCCGCAGAAGCCATTGGCATTAGCGCGCGACACTAAATTTTGTGTGGTGGTCTTTGGCAGAGATAAATATTTGTACGGGTGTTGGGCATTTATGGCTTTACTCCTTTCCTAAGGCGCCGATCGGCACCCACATCTTTTCATAAGCATATTTGTTGTAGTATCTACTGCAATTGTGCAATGGAATCGGCACGCCCGTCGATTTCAAGTACGTCGATATTGATCCCGTCTTCGTCGCGATGAACAGCACTGAGGTGCTTGTCGCCAGTCACGACGCTTTCTACCTTTGGCACTATGTCGTCCCCAGAAAGGCCATCGTCGAAATCAACAAAAATCTTAATAAGCCCCGAGGCGATACGTACGTAATGAGCGCACACTTTTGTAATTTTTCGATCAGTAACAAGAAACCTCGCTAGGCACCGTACTTGGCAAAGATGAGCTCGCTTTTCGGTGCTTGGACACTGTTTTCCACCAAGAATGATAGTCGTTTTTTGATATTTACGTGCGAAAATTGATAGAAAGAAGCGCTATTGACTTTCGCAGCAGTTTTCCTCATTCAATCGAAGATTTCTTGTTGCTGTTCGCAATGATTAGAGTATACGATTGTAATGCAATGTATCTTTGTGTAGAATTTGGCACGTAGACGAGGTGGTGCAACAAGAGAGCGCCGCTGCTGGCAAGCAAGCCGATGTGAAGAAAGCTTTTACGGTTTAAAACTTTTCATTCTCTCTCTCTCTTTGAACCTAAACGCGCATTTTAGCGAACCGACGATGCTATCTGCTCCATTTGTATGGGCGAAAAATTCTTTCTCGTGGTATGTTGGTCTTTGTGTGTGTTTACATTTAATATGCATCGACATTGTAACTATTTTTTAGCGCTTTTGTAGGGTCATAATATGCTTTTATCATTGATTCGGATTGAGTTATAGTCCAAGAATACATTCCAATTAGAAAACGGCAAATTTTTTCTCTCTTATCTGGGGCATTTTGCCATATTCAAGTTGTCTCAGAGATAAACTTGGCTGAGAGGGGGAGGGGGTGGCTAATTACTTCTGAGGTATACTGTAAATAAGCCATTTGTAATTTTCAGTTGTCGTTGATCACGTGAATAGTTTAATTTTAGGGACGTGAATCAGGCACTTTGCAAAAGTACTCGTTGCCGAACGCCGTTCTACAGTATAAATACGCACTCGCATCGAGACCTGAGCATATGGCGCTAAATTCGAACGAAACGAGACTGAGCGTTGTGAACGCGCAGGGCGTGCTGCACTTCTACGACCTGACGGAAACGGCCGCCACAATGGTGCCATCCTTTGAGCGCAAAGACGTCTGGAATGTCAAATGGGATTCGGTAAATGTTTGGTATAGTGGAAATTGCTCAAGTAGTTAAACGATATTGAAGACGAAAATGTATTAGTAGCGCTGGTGATGACAGGAAAATTTAAATATAGCTAGCGTATTTAGGAAAATGAGCACTCGCTGGCGATCATGGAGAAGACGAGGATGTTTGTGCTGAGAGGAACGGACCCGGAAGAGCCGGTAGTCAACTCGGGGTACATCTGTTCTTTCAAGGATCTCACTGTGCGCACTGTGCTCCTGGATGAGCTGCTCAGAGATCCCGAAAGTCCTGACAAAGACCTTATTGTCGACATTGAAATAAAGGTCAGTTCTTTTAATTATGGGCTTAACATAATTTTGCTGGTCAGGGGTCAAGTTCATAAAAATAATGTTAAATGTAGAAATGAAATTACATATGTGCATTGGCAACACTCATTTGTTCAGAAAACATGTGATGATAATGCAAAATTTGTGATGAAAATGCTGAAATGTAATTACATGTCCACTTTTTACAGCAGTTTTATGAGATTGACCCCAGGGAGGTACGCCGCCTTCTACTTGCCGGGCTTATTCCAATTTTCTTTTTTCTCTGATCTGATCAATTACTGAATTCCTATCTCGTCCGACTAAAGGACATATTAGAGTTGCACTGGTAAAATAGTTCTAGCCGAGTTTATGAGCGTTACGGCAAGAATGTATAGCATAGATCAATAAATATTCGTACTTCTTCTTAGAGCGTACCAATAAAAAGTTGTATCATATTCATACAGCAGTTTTCATTTTAGTCCTTGCGCGACGCCAAGCTGTTGTTGGAGAAAATGAACATCCAGGAAGCGTCGGCGTTTATCGAAAAGAACAGCCATCCGAAACTTTGGTACGCTTTGATTTAGTGTTGGTAACCATTTCAATATCGCACAGTTACTTTGCACCTTGTAACAACCTGAGCACCTTATGATCGTTTCCTTCATATATTTCGTCTACTTAGCACTTGTTGTGACGAAAAAAGTAGAAGATTACGTTTATATGTTGTCAAATACTTAAATTTGGGTTGAGTATGATTCTTTTTAAACTGTGACTTGGAGTAGTCTTTAAAGACCCATACAATAGCGTGAAAGGATATTTTGTGTTCGGTCCTACTGACTAACACTCACAATAAGATCGTGTCGAATTATTGAGCTGGCTCGACATCGGGTATTTTACCTAAAGTCACTCCTAACGCAATACTAGAGAATACCCGCAACGTATGACTTTAGCTTAAGTACGCGATATGAAAATGATCCATTGCGTTGAATCGTTGAACGATAAATGATGTGCAGGAGTCTGCTCGCGGAGGTGGCGTTGAGCCGAATGGATACGGTAACGGCTGAGCACGCATTCGTCAAGCTCAAGGATTACGGTGGCATACAGTTCGTCAAAAAGGTCAATGGAATACAGGTGGGATCGGCTTCTTTATTTGCGATTTGTTTAATTTCTTGAACACTTGATAAACGAGTTTTTGTAAGATAGTGAAGATCAAAAGCATGGAAACCATTGTTAACAGAAATGCTTTTTTGAACACTTCGCTTAAAATGTTAAAGAACCATCGATCTCTACTTCATAGCCGTAAACAATTGCTTGGAAATTAGTTGATAATTGCTTACTAGATGACTCCCAACAATCATCAATTAAATGATTTTATATTTGATTGCAATCAATTACCATAATCTCTTGGTTGAGCGAGTAAATTTTGAGTATTCATGGCTGTTGCAGAATGAAGCGTTGAAGAAGGCGGAAGTGGCCGCGTACTTCGGACGATTCGATGAAGCAGAAAAGGTCTATATGGAAAATGATCGGAGGTTTGTATTATGTGTCTTTTTGAAGACTTCATTCTAAGATTTTACTTTAAAATAATCTATATTAATTCAAACAGCCATTTACCTTGATTCGTTCCAAATACTTTTGAATTCATAATTTTCGTTGAAAATAAATGACGTAATTCATTCAAATACAATGTACCATTTTTACGCTCGTAAAGACACTTTCAGGTCGAAGATATGTTTACCAAGTCAAAAAAGGCTTCTAAAGCGATTAGGACCTTTTCAAGTCGAGTTGATAAGAGAAAAAGTCCTTTTGATTTGAGAAAGTTATCTTTGAATTAGATAATGTCCTGTTTGATGTGAAAAGTATTTTGATTAAAGTGGAAATGGTATGAATACATCTCATCGCGACACGAGTTTTCATGATCATCTGCTCTGTACAGTTAATATTTTTAAAGTCGTTAATTATAAAATCGTTAAAAATGAACAGATTCATTTATTAAGACACATAAGTGAACCTATAATTGTTCTATATTAATGATAATTAAGAGATCTGGCGCTAGCGTTGCGTCGCAAGATGAACGATTGGTTTCGTATACTGCAAATTCTTCAAATGAGCTCTGAACCGGGCGATGATCAGCTTCTCCAGCAGGCTTGGAACCACGTCGGCGATTACTTCGCAGATCGCCAGAAATGGTTTGTATTTTTTGTGACATTGGTGGTTTGTATTTATGAAACTGACCCGTGGCTGCGGCTACGATTGCTTTCAGATTAAAATTTACTGCCACTCAATTGTGTCATACGCAGTGACAAATCGTCACTCTCTTACCGTTATATAGCATGATACCTTCTCATTATAGTGACATCAGACCATAATTTTCTCAGTCATGAGTTAACTGCAGTATCAATTTTAATGACATTTTGAATAACTTAAGCATAGTTTATAAAATTGTATTACTCAAAATAGAGTTAAATATTTCACGCCGTATGTCCATGTTTAGGGCAATAGCGTCGCGCCACTACGAACCCGGTCAGAACTACAAACAGCTGGCGCGGTGTTATCTCATGTTGGAGGACTACGAAAAGCTCGAGCAGTTGATGCGGCAGCTGCCCGAAGGGAACGAACTCTTGATGGTCAGAATTTTTCACACTTGGTTGATTTTGTCTTATATACATTTTACAGATTCTTGGTGAGATGTTTGGCAACGCTGGACTATGTGAACAGGCAGTTGAGGCCTTCATGAAGGTAATATAGACTGATAAATCTGCTAATAATTATTCGTACAATTCACCTCAAGGAGAGAGGCTAGTAATGTCGCAAATGCAAAGCGATCGTAGGATCTTACCCCGCATTTTCATGTTTAAAATTATCTAGCGTATATTGTACATTAAATGTGCAGTTTATGAGAAGACTTGTTCAGTCTAAAATCATATTATGCTATCGAAGTAGCCGTTTTGTTGCCGCCCGCAATCCAATTAACTTTTAATGGAAAGTTTCATAGTGACTAACCCTTAGGGTATAAGCGTGCCATTTTAGACGCAATATTTAAAAAGGCGTTGCTTGTTGAACATTATTACGTTCACACGATTACTCCACTATTTTTTAATTGCTCTAAAATGAACTGTCCACTTTTTATGAATGCTTTTAAGCCGTTAAAAATACATAGAGGCCAATTCTGTAAATGGTCTGAGTAGTAAAAATCTTTAATTTGATGGGTCAGATAAAGCCGTCCATGCAACAATCGATTTGATTTCAGAGCGATCAGATTAATTCGGCGCTGGACGTATGCATCCAGTTGAATCAGTGGGAGAGCGCCGTGCAGCTGGCGAAGTCGCACCACGTGCGCGATATCGACTCGCTGCTCGGCAAGTACGCCGAACAGCTCACCGGCAACAACGAGAAGTCGTTGGCGGCCGTTCAACTCTACCGCAAAGCCGGCCGCTTCCTCGACGCCGCCAAACTCATCTATGACGTCAGTGCTTGTCTATT
>NIUQ01002435.1:0-22467 GCA_002796945.1 Plectus sambesii
TTTGCATATATTCAATTTTTTGAACCTCTCGACTGCATATCATTTTGTAGAGCATGCACTTCACAGCGTAACTCGTAGTCCCGAAACGAAGTGTCCAACAAACTTTATACTGTCGGTTACGTTTGTGTCACACGTCGACCAACTTTTAGGGGGTTACAACTTTTTAAGGGGACCGAATCTGGAAAAACTGAATGCGCAGCGATGATCAGCGTGTTTGACTTGACAACATATCAAAAAATAATTTTTGACCGGAGTTCCCCTTTAATGAACAGCCAATCACAATATTGCGATACCTCAGTAGTGGCTGGAAAGTACATGCTCTTTCTTTACTGTGACAACAGCTGCCGCGAGTGTGCTTTGATGTAATGACGCGTAACGGCTTAAAAGTTGATTCCATCGCTTACAGAGCAAAATTTTCGAGGGCTTTGCGAAAACCATAGATCATAGAGCATTTAGTTGATTTGAAATCGATATCTGTCGAGTTCTTCTCTAATCCATTAGGTTCATTAGGTCAGTGTTTCGTTCCAATCTAATTTTTTGTTCCTGATAGCATCAAGACCGTTGCCCAACCATTTGCTGGCCGTGATTAAGGGATTGCTACTTGCCAGTTTCATTCGTCAGTGCGATGTTAGTGAATGTTTGTGTGTTGCGGATAGCAAATGTTCAATACAATTCGTATTTCGTTCTTATTCCAATTGAATCGAGCATCTTCTGGTCGCATACTCTTACTTTTGGAAAATTTGCGCAGATTATTACACAAATGACGCCGACACACATAAGATTGTCAAGCGTAACGACTACTTTTGGCATATTGTTCATCACTCGCAATTGTCAGTTGTCATCATTGTCCGCGGAAGTTTGGCAGTATCTCTAGGGCCTTCTGTTCGCTTCGTAGCGTACATTAACGAGCGCCATTCGAGCCGACGACGTCGACGAAGGAGGAAGACGGGGGACCTTGAAGTCGGTACGAAATCAAAGTGGCATCTTCGCTCGCGATCGATCACTCGATACCGAACCATGCACAGACCGTCGTGACGACGAAATCTGTTGCCTGATATGGGAGCCGGTTTTGGGTTCCTTCCATTCTCGCGCGAAAGTCTAGTCGAACCGCTGCGCCCCGCATCAACATAACAGCGCGATAGAGCAGAAGAGTACGACGAGAAAGTGTCTGGTGTGGTGCCGTGGTCGGCGACGTAGCGGCCGCGGCAGCAACGACGAAGACGACGAACAGAAGACAAAACGTTCAACGGGTTAGGCGGCGCGTCGTGTGCGTGTCGTGTTTATGCCACTGTTCGTTTAATCGCGCAACTTGCCTCCCCCATCGTGTTCTCTCACATGTTCTCGCTGTCGGAGGTCGCGTCTTTCTCTCTTGCCGACAAATCCCAGCCGCAAATTAGCGGTTTAGCCTTAATTTACATCAATATCCTTATTACTAATGTAATGTAACATGTCCGGTCGTAATTTTGAGCCTTTCATAGTTGGTATACCTAATTTATTCCCTCGGTTAGTGTAAGAAGGCTTTTGATACTTTGTATCAACAGAACAATAACTTAAATTATTGAATCGTAACTATTACAACAGCGTTCTCTGCCATAGTGGAAAGTTTTAAAAATAGCATATTTGTTATCATGCAAATAAGCGTCGATGAACTTGACGAGTTTCAGCTTCTCGATAGTTGCCTAGTCCGAAATGCTCCCACTATTTCAGGAAATTTAGAGAAATGGTGATTCTTTACAACTCTGTTGTATCATTTTTCGGATATCAATTAGTAGTATTAATTTGCCACCGCATATCATTATGCCAACTTCGATCATACAACTTTTGAGAGATCTGCTGAAACTGATCACCAGAGGTCATATGTGGAAGGCGCGAAGTACCAAATTCAGTCCATATTTGAGACTCCTTCTATGTCCTTATTGTATGCGTTGCCGCGAGCGAAAATTTCATTTCAATTTAGAACTAATCCTTCTCAGACTTAGCCACAATTAATTATTCAACTATTATTAATTATTCAATGATTCACTGTTTTCTTGTGGAAAGTTTAGACTAACATTTGCTCGCAGGAATAACCGTCGATGCGTCACATTGTCTAGAGCAACAATGTGTCTCTTGTGGGCCCATAGCAATAGTTGCCAGGCTTCCGTTATTTTGTTACTTGCGCTTCTTCTATTAGTACTGAGAAAAAACTGCTGAAATGGTACAAAATTACAATCTTTATGAATATTACGTGTAAATATTGTTCGTGGCCAGGTCATCCTTTATAATCCTCATATTTGGTCTCCTTGTCGTCTAGATTTACTTACAGCATATTCCCGACGTTGTTGACCATTAGATTGTATTTAAAAGATAGTGGTCGACGATTAATGCTTTTTCATTGAAATGAACAGTTGTTTAATTTTGACCTCTACTTGTCGCCGAAACTTTCCTTTTTCAAAACTGTCATTGTCGAAATATGGTCACCTCGTATGTCTCGAAGTTCTCCTCCCCCGCAGTTTACTTTCCTCTTTATTAAATATACTTATCGAATATATGCTTTATAGTTTCCAATGATCAAGATTAACGTCCCAAGAAAATCGCAGAAGCAGTCTTTAATTTTATCTGCATAGCTATTATTCATTCGCGGACTCCAGACACGCAACTCTTTGGGATCTATCGGAGCGCCACCATCTGATCGGGAAAGTTGGTCAAGAGAAGCGGCTATCGGCTGTCACCGACTCTCTTAATTTTGAAATATATTGGGCCTTGAAGCTACTGAGGAACGGCTGACATTGCTGTACAAACTGCCGATTGCGACGCGCTCCGCAATCGTGTGCTCATTAACCAACAGTATGCGCAGCTATTTGAAATGAACAGAGCGCGGGAAACCCTCACATTGATGGTTCTCGCCGTGTTCATTTCGCACACGAGAGCGTCATTTTTATGGAATAAAATCTATCCGAATCCTACTGAATGCTCAAGTAAGCGAAAAATTGCATTCTTTTCTTACATCATTCAAATATTTAACAGTAACATAGTGTGTTAATTTTTAATGAATAATAATTTGTTTTTAACTTAATTTTTGCTTACCACAATGCAGAGCAGCGAACAGAATCAAACATTAGTTTTTCAAAAGAGATACTCGTCATTTTTGATCCCTCCAAAAATTGTGCAGGAGCTAATTTCACAGAACGTATGTAAATGCAAAACATAAAAATGCAAGCAGGAGGATGAGTCAAAATAAAAACCGGAAATTCCTAATCAATTTTTGACTAAGAATTTCCGGTTTTCATTTGACTCATCCTTGTGCATTTTTACATTAATTGTATGAAATTGGCCTCAGGATGTTGATGACGATTGAAAGTCTTTGATTGTCAAGGCGTTCGTGGCGTGGGAAGTTTTATGAAGGATAGACCTTTTTCGACAACTAGAGGCGTCAAACTTAAATCGCCTTAGACTTTAAGACGCGTCGCCGAGTTGAGCCGATTTCTCTTCCAAGTCGAGAACTGCCCTGACAATCAGAAGTATTCAACTTAAGCCGGCTTAGACCTTAAGAAATATCGTCGAGTCGAGCAAGTTTTTCAAAAGTCGAAAACAGCCATAGTTTTGTACAAGCCGTAAAAACGAGCAATTAATTTCGGTCATTTATGCGCTTAATAACAACTATTCGGCAAAACTGGGCAATTTGATTGTAACCAACTTTTGCTTGAACTGAAATCCTCTTCTGAACGTCGTTATTCTCACTAAAAACTGCGGACGGGGCCCACATCATGCTATCAGTGCCATTGCATTGTTTCGGACATGAGCGAAGCTTGAAAATGATGATTTAATGTACACGACATAATTCAGACTTTGTAAGTAAAACAGGATTATATATAGTAGTAGTTGGTTTCACTTATTCGATTATGCCACAAAAATGTCAACTGTGCAATCATGCGCATTACTTGAGAGAAAGGAAAGGTCGGAAATTGAAGCATGATTTATTGTCTGCGTCCCTCAGGCCCAGAGCCAGTTTTCATGCGATGCATTCAAACATGCGCTATAAATTATGTGACTACATTCTAATGCACTGCCGTTTAACGAGCCCCGAACGCTCGCAACTTGTATGCAATATCTGTAGTTTAGGGAAAGGCGATCGTTTAATTTTTGACTATTCTCAAATTCTCAAAACATTTGACACACTCTTACGGATTTTTTACATTTTCCAACATTTGCTCTGTATTTTTTCTTTCAGGAAAAGAAACATTTACAAAATTGTGTTCCATTAAGTTTGTCTCTTATTTAATATGCTAGTTTCAAAGTCACACGCGTAATTCCCCTTGACGCTGGCTCGGATCTCGGGCTATGGCTTTGAATGGCAGAGAGATTGCTTGGTGCCACGGGGTATAAGTCGGATGTCTGGACCCTGTTTCATAACTCTATCGAATGCTGAGAACTGAGGAGCAGAGCCTGAATTCTCTATAACCGTATTTGCATTTTCATCATGTAGCACTGATACTCAGCGGAATCGTGACCCAGTTTCTCAATTTTCAACACTTAACAGTTTTATGAAACAGGGCTCTGAGGAGATGTTTATCCCCCGAAGCATGTCCCGTTTTATTCAATGCTCACCCAAAAAAGCTCACCTCTTTGGAGCATACATAACAACCTTAGAAGTTTCACTATTCTGTCAAACTGGTGACCTTTTTCCAAAGAAGAGCATCACTGAGCGGCGAAACGGTCTTTGTACGCCCCCGAATCCAAAGATCAAAGTTTAAACCTTTCGAGAGGAGAATGGATGCGCAAACTCTCTCCCCACAGCTCAGCTTTTCTCTCAGCCCCGATCCTCACTCGCACGGCAAGATTAGACGGATGACTACTCTCAATTTTGCAGAAAACTGCGACGAATGGCACATTGTAATCGCTATTCTGATATCCACAGAAGCGGATGTCGAGTGTTTCGACCAAGTGAAAGAATTCATCCTGAACAGCGTCAACACCTGCTTGGAGGAGAACGAAGGGCGCGTGGCGATCAATATTATCGATCCAGGAACGGAAGGAATTGGACCCTGGTGTCGAGATCACGAATGCGTCGAAGGCGCATTGGAGGTGATCACTTTCGAATCCAGTGCTGTTGCCGTCGAACGATTCTCGAGGAATGACACCCAGACTGTCATGGCCGCTAAAACCGGTCGAGCGCTCCTCAAGCCTGACATTATGGCAGATGGTCGCGTTCCTGAGCTACTTATTATTAGCAATTATATTTCTGCGCCTTTTGCTCGTCTCTACGACTCTTCCCTGAATCTCAGGACGAACTTATCGCAAGTGCATTTCCGATTGGCAATTGTGGGTGCGCCGATCAAATTTTACCGACAAAATTCGAGTCTCTCCAATGCTGATATGCAGTTTTACCGGGAGTTTGCTTTATTGGCCGAACAGGATGGCAGATTATGCGATGTAAATGGGGGTAAGTCTCAAGAAACTTAAACTGACAATTACAACCCCTTCCGTAAGTACTACGGAGAAGGTGCCGCGCGCGCTACTAGCGACCTATAGTGAAAATGGTTTATACTGATTAACGGGGGATCGGCAGATTTGGGCTATTATAAACGATTGCGACTGCAGAATTACGAAATTTCGAAACTGTAAGTGCGACCATTGGTCAGCCAAATGAAAATAACTGAAAGTTGACTTCCTTTTGTTAACACCTCTGAGATTGCTATTAAATTCTTGATTCAGTTAAAAACATGTCAATTTTTCTAACAACATCATTTCCTGGTCATATATATATTCCCTATAAGTGATGAAAGAACGAACATCTCCTTCCCCAGTCATTTTAGATCATCGAAACCTGTTTCTTTTCAGTAAAATAAAAAAGACCTGTCTGTAAAAGATCGCACGGGATGCTTCAAATACTGGCATCGAGTTTATTAAAACTTTATTGTAAGGAAGAAATATCTCAACGAAAAAATGAATAAAATCAAAGTTTTGTAGGGTGACAATGAGAAATGACAAGAACCATTCAATATCATTTCCTTTCGGTTTGATTCACTCCTTTAAACGAGATGGGAACGCATTTACGATTCTGTTCCGGCGCTAGTTTGTGTCATTTCTGAACTAGGCCGCGTTTCAAACTACTTTCAACAATAACCTTTTGCTGAGACTTCCGTTTTAGAATGCTCCAAATGGAAAATTCATAGGGTTCGAGTCACTGCTATTCATATGTCATTTTGATGCTCTGAGCATCTCTAGGAGAAGATTTTTCAATCATGTCTGCGTTTCTTTTGCCTCGTGAGCCGGAGCTAAGTGCTGAACCCTTCAAATTTTCTGTTTGAGCATTCTGGAGCAGAAAGCCTCGAAAAAAGTCAGGGTTTTTTTGAAAATTGGACGGGCGATATGGTGTGTTAATGAAAGTGGATGCATTTCCATCTTATTTATCTGTCTGCATTGTGGCAGTAGGGGAGCATTTTGAATGATTCTTGTTATTTCTCATTAACATCTATAAAAGCATTAATATTGCTCAATTGGTGGCTTAACTTATTCTTTCCTGAGTTTAAGTCGCAAAAAACTCGACGTCAGCATTGTGAAGTGCCCAGTGTACGACAGTCTTTTGAGCCATAACTAGAGCAATAGTATGCTTTTTATTTATAATAGTCACCGTTTCACTAATCCAACTCACTATTCGCCAAACTATTCAAGATCGTCTCACTCTAATCGTAGAAACGATCAATGAATATCTATGAATAGATCGTTGATCGAGTTTAAAGTATATGTGGAATCGTAAACAAAACTGCGTCACATGCCTTCAGAGAATCCTTTAACATAAAGGTCAGCGATGTAAAAATGACGTAGGAGGATGAGGGGTTGTACCTTGAAATGTTACGTCAACAATATTGAATACTTATCTTTTGTCGTGTGAATTTCTGTATGTTTACTTTAATGCCTGACATCCAAGGGAAATTCTTCGTAAGAAATAGCAAATGTCAGCGCTAAAATAAATCCAAGAGAATGAAACATTCTGCGTTGTTGCGTTCAAAACTTTTTGAAGTTAGTACCTTAATGCTTAGCCCCTGTCCGTGTTTAGTAGGCATTAAAGTAAGAAACCATAAGAATATATTTATGATTCCTCATCGAGGTTTCAAACGAAACGAATACCATAGTCATTTGAATAATAGCTAAGAGCAAGCTCTTAGTCATGAAGCTCAAATATCATTGGAAATTTCTATCCGCTCGAGTCCAATGTTTGGTTATAGGTAAAAACCTCAGGTTTATTACACAAAACCGATAGAATTTTGCTCTTTCAAACTTGTTCAAATTTCTGCACATTAGCTTTGTTAATTGATAATAAAATACTGGATTAGCGCGATAGTGCCCCGATTCAAGTGGATTTCGAGAAACGGCAAAAAAATGCTTGATAAACGGGTAAACGTAAATCAAACTGTTTTCATGAATATATGTAATGCTGCAAAGCGAGACGCTACGTACACTGAAACTTAGCATTTAAATCTGTTTTACACCTTATAGAAAACAAACAACGAGGGTGTGTTTTGAGAAAATATGAAACTTCGTTGTCGCAAGCAATAATAAAATAAACAATTTGTTTGCAAATAAATTTTTTGACCACTATTAGTTAAATGATTTACGAGATTATTGTAATGAATAACCTTAAATGTTACTTTAATGAATTTCAGAGCTGTCATCAGCGGCGGTACTCGCGGTATGCGGCGCTGTCAGCCTGATTATCATCCAAGGTGGTGTCGTCTTCATCATCCTCTGCTATAAGAACAAACGCCTGAATCGGCGAAACAAAGTGCTCCAGTTCAGTGTTTACCAACGCGGATCGTCTCTACGCTCTTCCACACTTACGCCCCCAGACTCACATGGTAATCACCAATCCCAGCAAGTTCCCCTGATCGCCAGGGACAGCGAGGAGGACTCCGTCGTGGGCAGTGTCGTCGGTATTAATGGTACTAAGACCGATCACTGGGAACTCAAACCTGATCGACTAGAAATCTACCGAGATGAGAAGCTGGGCACTGGTGCGAATGGCGATGTTTACAAAGGTATATCGAAACTCATATTGCTATCATATTCGCTCTGACAGTATGACAGATTGTACTTTTGATTGTCAGAAAATATTGAATTTTGCGGTTAAAATTTAAATTTTCTATATCGTTCTTTTGAGAATTTTGAATTAGAGAACAAAGCAAATTTATGGGAACTCCAATTTCGTGTGTCGCTAATAAGTCGCAAAGTTTCAGCACAGCGCTCTATTAATAATCCAGCTATAGGCATACTGGACGTCTCTCTATCTGTTCTACCCATTTCATTGCTGTTATAAAGATATAAAGGAAGGGGAAGAAAAATTGCTTGAGGGAAATTTTCATAAACCAGGTCATCAGCCTCTTCGTGGTCTCCTGGCAAAACCATCGTAGTTACAAGTTCGAGAAATGTGGTGATTGATCTATTGTGCAGTACGCGAGAAATTTGTCATGCACAATTCCCAAAAGACAAGCTCTTGGCTGTTTTTTCCGCAATTGCAATTACAATAGCTGTAATAACAACATTCGCATATAATATGCTTCACTAATTGTAGACCAAATTTTAAATAGTTTAAAGAGATACCAATGGGCAAATACGTTTTTAGTGCTGAGTCAAGGAACGAGTCACGTGATTCATCGGACCAGGACCTTAATATTGAGTAACTCCTAGTAATACTCAGCATATATATATATATAGGGCTTAAGTATCACATAACAAAAGAACAGCTTAGGACAGAATTATGGTACCGATTAATTATCAGTGCTCGTAAAACGACCGCTTCAGTTATTTGCTGTATCCTGATGGTATGATCATAAATAACAGGCCAGAGTAAAAAAGGGACTGGAAAAGTGCCTGGCCGAGTGGTAAGCGGGTTCGCTCGGTTCAAAGGAATTCTCGGGGCGCGGGTGTTGAAAACCGGACGCGCATTAGAGAGAAAGAGGAACGGGACGCCGCGGCGATCGGTTTACACAGCATGTTGACGCTGTCGATGTCACCTTGTTCATCAAACATTCTCTTCTTACACGCTCCCGACCTCCCCTAGAAAGATTGTACAGTCGAGGCGCTGCGTTCGCCAAACGAAACTAGTTGGCGATTCCTCTTGGGCTCTGATGACATCAGGGGAGAATGCCCATAAAGTAAACAATAACGAGCTTTAATTACCATAGCCTCTCGTTTTATCGTTCCGCGCTGGTGCAGTGCACCTCCAGTGTACCTCGAGGTCGAATCAAAGTGGCTTACAAGGGGTATATAATTCGGAACACTGTATGAATTTGCTGCTGAACTATCAGTTCTGTGAAGGGATCAATCATCAATAGATAACAATCATCATATGTGCCTAGAGCTGTTCATGTGTTTTGCCGGAATTAATGAGAAATTTCTGTACTTCTACATTACAATATTTGAATATCTAAAGTATATTTGACACCTAAATTAGAGGAAAAGCATTGTAATTTTGATTATCAGTGTTATTCAAGCAATATTGTGTTTTACCATCAAACGAGAAGAGTCAGAGCGAACAACTGTTCAAATTCGTGAAAAGTTTGAATATAAAATGTTGGAAGTGTCTAATATCAAGTATAAATGGTTTACACTGATATCTCATTACGATAGAGCAACAAATCGCCACAGTTCAGTTATTTGTACAAATCCCATACTGCTTCAGGAACGATATTGGGCATGGCGCCAATTGCAAACTTCAGTAAGGGGTCGTATGTGCGGAGAAGATTCGTTGACTGTACAGTGGCGGTGAAGATTCTGCCGGCGTACGCCGATGCTACTCGACGGGCAAACTTTCTGGAAGAAATCAACGTCATGAAGAGCATCGAGTACCATCCGAACGTCGCTAATTTGCTTGCCTGCGTAACTTTGGGGTCCACTATCTGTCTCGTGATGGAGTACGCAGCTTTTGGCGATCTAGCCCGCCTTCTCAGAGACAAGTATAATGTCCAAACATTGCCCCCGGTTAGTTTCTCCTTCAGTTTTTTTTATCTTGAACTGTTCTCTAAATGTTGCGCTGTATGCAATTCGGCTTTGGACTAGGCCGGCTAGCTAGCAAGTAAGAAAAATGTATTAAGCCAAGAAATTTTGCCACCGAAGATGGCGGCCTTTTTTCTAACAAATTTTCAAACGTTTTTTGTCCAACTTACAGCATTTCGCGCACTCATGTTTTGCTGTGGCGAACATCTGTACTGACAAATTTTTGCCTATCCCATATTGTAATGAGACAGCTTTGGGGGTGTATATCAGTCAATATATGCAGTGTGCATGTCTGTTCCCTCATTTTTGTATGGCAGCTCCCTGGGACGGATCCCTAAAGCGCTTTAGTGGTTGATAGCGAATTTTCATGTATACTTGCTGTTGCGTCTTTTCGTTAATGCGCGAATATTTTAGCCTGACCAAGTTGATCGTAGTAAAGGGGAGATTTGTCTGAAGGATTTACTCAGCTTCTCATGGCAAATCAGCGAAGGAATGGTATGAATTTGATTACGATGCAATAACATTTTTAGCTGCATGCAACAGAAGTAAATATCATTTTCACTTCGATAAAGGATCTTTCCAGTTCATAGAGAACATCTTTCATATTGATTTCGATTGGAAAACTTTCTCTGTAGTTAGGAAAGTGAAGATAGTACATATAACCCCCCTGAGAAGATAGTTTTGAGAGGGTGTGAAGAAACTGCGACGTCGATTTCTTAAATCGTACCTTGTTGTTTGAAGTAATAGTTTATTTATTGTCAGACGTACTTATCGACCAAGAAATTTGTGCACCGCGACCTGGCCGCACGCAATATTCTGATCGACCGGTCGTTGAACGCTCTCATCGCCGATTTCGGTTTATGCCTTCGGCCCGACCGGCTCAAATCGGGCGGCGACCCCAAGAAGGACCGACTGCCGATCAAGTGGATGGCTTTGGAGTCGTTGAAGAAATTTGAATTTTCGTCAAAGACGGACGTCTGGTCGTTTGGCGTGCTGATGTACGAAATATTTAGCCTCGGTGGCATCCCCTATGAGGGCATTCCGTTAACGGAAATGGTCAAGCACCTCGCCGGTGGTCAACGACTCTCAAGGCCAAAGTTTGCCTCCAGTGATATGTAAGTAATTCTGTCGACATTCAGGCGCGTTGAACTATGAGTGAAGTGCATTTCCTAAACCGCCGCAGATATTTGTGTATTAAGGGTAGTCTAATATTAATCCCTAAAGGGATTCCCAACCTCTTTGACATGAGCGGCTTGGGAATATGGCAAATTTTTTTCGTTATGAAATAAGGGAGCCATCTCGCTTTTTACATTTGCATATTTTGATAATCGCAAAATTCGAAGGCCAAAACCTTTTGGTATATCTAACCTCACAAGCTACTCGGCCTTAGCCTGGAAGCCCGGACCCGCTTAAACGATTGGCAACATAAGAGGCGAATATCGATCATTTAGAGTCTGTTTTGACAAAATCTCAGGCGAAGTTGGAATATTGCACGTCGTTAATCCTTATTTTTATGATATATATAACACCAGTACGGTAGGCTGTTCATTTAAAAAGTAATTCAGAACTGCAGTCAATTAAATTATCCTCATTATTGATATGGAAAGGATCAGGAACTAGGATTTGAAATAACAATAATGACACAACAGTGCCACTGTCAGTTTATAATATTTCATAAATAATTGAGTATTATGAGAATCACACTTGTACAAATTAATTTCAGATATGATATAATGACGAGTTGTTGGCGCGAATCTCCCGAGGAGAGGCCAACTTTTGAATCTTTGCGAGAGCGACTGGCTGAAATTTTGGAGCACGAAACGGAAGGATACGGCTATTTACAATTGTCCCAGTTGCAACTAGGCAACGACGCCACCAGGAAATCGACGATCAATATTATTGATTAGTAATATCAGGGCCGGATCGTGGGATAAATGTTTGGTTCAGAACTGCAGACTGGAAGACGAAATATAACCCGAGAAAAACAAATGTTATTCCCGCCAGCGATCTTGGCTCTGAGACCATTCCAAACACTGCGCATCATACATAAATACTGCATATGCATTTACGTATGATACTCAGAACAGACATTCCAAGCAGGCGTCGTAGTGGAATTTTTAACAGCACTTCCCTAAAACTCTTGAAAATTTGAACGTAAATTCCTTTGACGTGGAATATTAATTTTGGAAAAGTTTTATCAAAGAAAGTAAAAATTTTGCTGAGCTAAGAAAAGTACAGAGGTGTAGTGGACGCCTCTGGCAACGAGATGAGCTTGGCGCCAGATGGCATCCATCGCCGATTCCACCTATAATCCGGTCCCGCACATCGCTCATCATCTAATCGTTGTGTGTCATTTGCTGTCACTTCGGGTGTAATTGTTACATGTTTATATGCATTTTCGATGCTCTTGTGTAATGGGCGCAATTGTTCACTAGCCATCAACATGTTGTTGGTGTTTGTATGTTAATAGGGCGAGTCGTTTTAAAAACTCTCGTGCTAACCTTACATCGTATCGCATACCGAAATCATAGTCGGGTTAAAGAGCGAGAGGAAAGTGATACAATCGCCTTAAACCAGTGGGGTAGTTTAACATCTACCGTATTTACCATACAAAATATAACATCTAGCGCTAATCAGGCGTCCACGTATGTGTGTATGGAAAGTCTCGCGGGGAAGCTAAACTGCCTCACCGGTACTGGACGCTTGTATCGCGTGACTCTAGCCCCTTAACCCGATTAGCCAAAACATCACAATGCAGCAACAGAATGCATGGTAGGAAAGAGCATAGCTTTTAATCCCCAATACCGTCAAGTTGCTGATCGGTTATATTTGCCTCACTGTCAGCGGCGTAATCGGATTAGAATATAAGCTGGAGCGCATGGTTTGCAGTAGTTGATGATGGCATGAACAAAGAGCACCTTGCTAAGCCAAAGCGGATCATGATAGCTAGTGACGCAAAACTTTGGCGCGCTTAATGTCTTATCAAGTTTACTGCACCGTGGGCTGCCTGATTCACTGATTTACGCAAAAGTGAAACTCGAGCATGCGGTAGGGTTTCGAAGTGAAGCTTTGCCGAAACTGATATGAAGCTGTTATTTTGTGTTCTGCACAGCGATGTTGCCTGCTGTTCTACTTTCTTTCGTTCTTCTAATTGCGGTTTGCGCGACGAATTATCTGCATGAAACGCCAACTTGCAGTGGTATGTTTGCTATCGCACAACATTCAAGTCCAACGAAAGATCTATCAAAAAAGGCACATTTCAGTGCACTCAAGTTAACCTGGCGCGAAATTTAATTAAGAATTGCCTCAAGAGTCCGAGGTTACTGGTAGTTTTATCACCCAAAGTTGGACAATCTGGCAAAAAAAGCTGATCGTAAACCTTAAACCTGAAAATTCGAAAAAGAACAGATCTTTAAAAAAGTTATGATCAAGTTTCATGGAAGATAATAAGCTGACTTGATTACTTAGATTGTTGCTGTTGTTAGGATGAAGATGTGTTTGCACCCCTTTCTGAATTCATATCGTGCCTCAACAGCTCTTTTCCATTTTTAGCCCGCGGCTGCCGTGTCGCAATCGCCATTCTCATTTCTGAGAGAGCGGGAGAGAACAATTTCACCAAGGTGAAGCGCTTCGTTCAGGACAACATCAATAACTGCATGAATAAGCCAAAGGACAAACCGCCGAGCGCCGTCTACATCTTCTATCCAAATAGAGCAGAGCAGAATGGGTTGGATGCCTGGTGTTCTTCCCAAAACTGCATCGACGACACCATTTCCCACATTACTTACGAAAACAACAGCGTTCCTATTTCTTCTCAGTTATCAAAAAACGACAAAGAAACGCTCCTAGCGGCCCGCACATCAATTCTACTATTACAAAACGGAACCAGAACAATAAACCGGATAGTCGACGAAGACTCCTCAGACGAGGAAGATGACCTCTCCATCTTTGTCATTATATCCGACTACGTCTCCGAACAGTTTGCTTTAACCTATGATCACGATAAAGAATTCCGAAAGAATCTGTCGAGGATACAATTCCTAATCAATGTCGTTCAAGCCCGAGCTGACTATTATATAGATAAATCGAGCATACCGACCGCTAATTTGTTCCGATTTAGCAGCTTCGATGCGCTCGATGGAAAGGACGATCGATTGTGTCCGCCGTCGGAGAAAGATGGTTGGTATTCGGCATCGTCTTCTGTTATTATCTTTTTGTCAGGAGCCGGTTGCATAAAACTGTTGAATGTTGAGAATTTAACCTTAATTTCTATCTGAGTAGCAGTTCCGCATAGGATAATATAGTGGTCTTAACGGAGGATTGATACTCAGTTTCTTAATTCTTATTTCTGTACAGTTTCTGAAACAGGACCCAAGGCTTAAAACAGCCTCAGGTGTCCCTTTTGATCATGAGATGTTTCTTAACACCCTGAATTGTCCCTTATATTATCTCATAGGTCCCTTTTTTAGAGCTTGAACTGTCCTTCACACGATTACCAAATATCTCATATAGCACCATGAAGATCGTGTCAAATCGTAAAGAGGAAAAGTAATTTCACGATAAAGTATGCTATAGAATGCGAGGGTATAGAAACGCATTCACCTTTAGTTACTCAATTTGAGTTTGTGAGAAATCTGTTTTAGATGTTCTGTTTGAGTGCGCTCCAGTTATAAAGTAAGAGGTAAGCCAATGCAGTTATCTGCTGCATACGAGCGCTGCATTATCGTACGAACTAACTGAACATATTCTCAATGTGACTGGCGCTTTATCACACAAATTCTTAATAATTATTTAAATCAATAAGCCCACGCCTAAAATAACGTGCTGCATTAAAAACATCCAGAGGAAAAATTTTCATCTTGCAGAAGATTCAGATAAGACTGGAATAGAGATTGCTGCCATTTGCGTTTCGTCGGTGGTTTTACTCATTTCTCTGATCGGATTTGGAACATTTTTTTACGTCAGGAGAAAACGACGTCGGCAGAGACTCGAACAGCCAAGCGCATTTATTGGAAGAAGTGTTTCGCAGACAATCTCCGATTTTTTGGCAAATGAAAAAGATGAGACGGATATGTATTACGTTGATCGATCGGGAGAAAACAAATGAAGTGTTATTGTCCGAGTCGCAGCGCTTTGGTAGAGCATCAAGGTGTGACATTTGGAATGATTTTCTGTTACAAGACGTAGCGAAAATTTTGTATTAAATTAGCGCATTGCTTGTCAAATGCAATGGGCTTTGCATCTATTTCGAAATCCACCGTATGTCGTAATAATGCTGCTTTGCCCAAGTGCCGCGACGCTAACTACAAAAGACGTTGAAACGAATGTTCTCACTACATTGTTGTGCGGGTTGGTGTGAAATATATATAATTACGCGATGATAAAAACCTTAACATGTAGTGCAGTGGCAGCTCGTCGGGTTATGACACGTTTGAGTGGAATAGGGCATCAAGACACTGAAATTCCACTATTCCGATTTGAATATATACTGGAGATTTTGAGTAACTGCTCGGAGGGTGGCATTTTTTGGCTTATAGCGCTATACATAATTGAGTGAACGCATTAGATTGAAGCGAATGAATACTAGAGTTGGGAGCACACCAAATGAAGAAATCGCTTTCCGAGTCCAAAAAGACGAAAGAGATATCCAGTTTTGCTATGGCTACAAAACAGCAGAAGCGGTTGAATAAGTCCTGTCGCATTAAGCAGAAGTTTCTTCATTAATTTAAATTAATAATACTTCTCATACTTTATTTTTGACTTGTCGTAAAACACATTAGTGACTGGTTATTAGCTCGCTAAGAGCTCAATTTTTTTACTGCTGATCCGTTGGCAACAGTCTGACTATTAATTAATCCGCCGCCAATGCGTAATAACTTCAATAAAAACTACGTGTTTACAGTTTTTATCCTACTTCAGGAGGCGCTACTGTCGAAACGGTGAGTTGGGCCGGCGAAATATATGAGGTCAGCAGACCGAAATAATAGACAGTTTAACAATATGCAAAATGTTGATACTCCAGGGCAGCATAATACTTTTTTCATATGGATATCATGTAAAGCGATACTAGCGTGCAGAAGGTCGCTGGAAATGCTCCTTCTCTGATTGATATTTCTTTAGCCAAGTAGTTCTTTGATTTCTTCAAGAAAAGCTTTTTCCAAATTATTGACGCTATTTTAGATATTTCGTAAGCAAATGTCTTATAACGCAATGTTTTGCAAGTAGGATCATAGAAAACTTTACACTGATAAAAATTCTATCATAATCGGTTGCGAAATGTGTGTCCACTACAGTCTTGAATGTTGTCTGTTTAAATTTATTGAGCATATGAATTCATCATCTTGAAGAAGTTTTGACCTTGAGCATTCTTGCTTTCTTTGTAAGGTATAACTTAGTTGGACGCACATTCTGAATTTAATTCGCTATGAAGTATTCTTAATTTGAAAACAAAATAAGATTTCTGGTTGAGACGGCTGACAAGTGGGATGAACTCAACGCGTTCTTCAGGGGAAAATTTTCTTTTCTTCCGCATTGCTTGCTTGAGTCAACGAGAGTAATAGCAAGCAAAACGCCTTCTACCAGCGATGAAGAACATGACAAAGAGATGTCTCAGTTAAACATTTCTTGTTACACGTAACATCATTTTGTTGAAATATTCGTAATCAGGTGAATCAAAGCTTTCTGAAAATATTTTCTATTAAAAAACCTTTTAAACATTGCTGCAGTTTAGGCTACAAGCTGATCGAATGGAATTCAGGTTTCAACGCTAGATTATATGGCACGCTACATAATATGATGGCAGTTTGTCAGATACGTGTGATACAAAATAATATTTGATATAAATTGCTATAAACGCATTCACTGTTCCGAATAACTATTCGAAAGCCTCTTAATCTATCTGGCTCCGCGGGCAGCGCGAAATCGAATGTTATCGCTGTTGTTTATTCAAAGAACGATTTATTGGATATTTAATGACGCCTTTGACGCAAATTATTCAGTGATCGCGCATCGAAGCTTGGTTAAGGTACCGCGCAATGAATAATTCTTCGCGACTTGGCACAAAAATCGATCATTCAAAGATTTAACAAGATTTCATAGCATACTATAAACATCAAATTAAAGAAATGCTTTGTCATTCGTTACCGTAGCTTGTACTTTATTGACGATCAGATGGTGCAATCGCATAATCAGATAATTCAAATTAAAGCGTATTATTTGCGGCAATCGCGAGAGAACAGTAAAGAACGAAGGAACGCAAATCGGATCAGTAATAATCCGCATAGGTGGAAGGTTTGATAATAAACTTCTTTTGCGCACGTCTGCCGTTAAGAAGGAGGCCTTATCGCTACCGACCGGCTCAACCAGCTGCTACACAGTCGCGCTGAGCACGGTGGGCTTTTTGGAATGCGAGTTGTGACTGCTGATTGGACTGAACGTCACTAAGCTGACGCATGCGTAGTTCGCTCATCATGGCGATCGCAGCGACTTCGTCCTTGCTCACTTACTCATCATTCGCGCAGTGTCACTCCGCCCGTCGAAATTTACAGGCATATGAGCTTTGTTGACGCGCTGTTTCGCTTCCTGTCAACAGTAACAACCGATCGCTGTGGTGTGATATTATGAGTTATTTCGGAGAAATGTAAACAGAATGGTCGGTTGGACGAGGAGCGGCATCGTATTGGTCTTCGCCGCCTGCTTCGGCTTTCTAATCTTGCCCGGATGGACTTGTTCAGCTGCAGAAGAAGTCAAGTTCCGCAATGTGCCGTTCTGCGACTGTACAGCTATTTTTTACGAATATTTTTAAAACTTTATGAAACCTGCTCGGCGAGACAGGCTCGCGTTGCGCATCTTTTTATAGCGCTCTGAGAAATGGTCGATAACGGGGCGAGATGAGGGAGGAAGGGTGCTACCGCCTTTTTAAATAGTGCCACTTTAGCCTCCTTGATTGTGCGGGTGACAAAATGTGTTTAAATTCACATGGGATTATAGGGAAGTATTGAAAAAAATCGCTCCGAAAGTCGTTTGAGTTTTGTCTGGCAATAAGCCATTGGGGAGGGGTCGTATGAGGAAAAGATTTTCTCACATAAGTTCAGATGATGGTACGAACTACTCAGTTGTACGTTGTCCTATTGACTAAGTTCTGTTATTCTTCATTTTCTGTTATCACTGCGCCACATTTCTGTGGGGATAGGAGGTCGCTTTTCGGTGTGCCCAGAGTTGCAGTTCTTACTATGGAACGACGGGTACCAACACTATCTTCCTACTAAAACTGGCTCGAATCCTTAACGGGTAGTGAGGCGGTCTTTTAATGTCCAATTTATGCCGATAAAATGGCAAAACCCTGAAAGTCTGCATCAGGGCAGTCTTTTGATGTGAATTTTTTGCTCACGTAATACGTTGAACAATGCAATCGAGCAAACTATTGTTCTCCCTTCTACTTTCCCATAGCCAAAACAATTCGAAACAGTTTATATGCCGTAAGCTTCAGTACGCTATACATTCCTTTCAGTTCAAAACAACTTAATAGTTCGATTGAAATAATTATCTTTGGTAATAGACACTGATTAAATTTCATAACACTTTTGATCTTTCCGTTACCGAATTTTGCTATTTCTTCAACAGCTACCGTACTTCAAATCTCCAAATTAAGGCGGTGGCAACCCTGCCGACTGGCGCTAAGTTCAAAGTCAGGGTAAATAAGCGGTCAAAGTACAATATTTGCATATGTGCTGACAGTCATTTATCATCATCGTAGGCAAGGTGTTTGATCGAATCCTCCCCCTCTCGTTTGTAGGTTGGGCTTATTAGCGACGAGGATTAGCCATGTTACGTTGGCACAGACATCCACGCCTTTCACTCGCCAACTTCAAATCTATTGGTTAAATTATTCTGGCGCAGCAGCCAAATTCCAAAACTGATTTCATTTGATCCGCTTTTGAATAATAAGCTTTTCTATAGATTAATCATCCATGAGAATTTCCATTGCACCAGTAACATGCAACGCTGACGCAAATGGAAGGGCGGGCAAACCTCGAGTATTTTATTCAAAGGGAATACGTCATACTTTAAACGTATTGTATTTTTGCCTTTAATAGTCAATCCGCGATAGAGTACTTTGAAGTTAGTCTAACTTTATACAATATATAGAGGTAGGATCGCGCCTGGAAGAGTACAAACTTGGGTTCTTGGGGCACCTTGACCGCATCTCTTGCGACATTCTTTAGTCAGCGCACTTCCCAAAACCGCAAGCTTGTTGTTCAGTTCATCTTTCTTCCGATCCCCTAAGTGCAACTACCGCACCGGTCTGCACCGTATTCATCAGTGTTAATATTAGTAGTCCAAGATTATGACCCATAATGAACATATTAAACTTGCTGCTTTGCTTTAATGAGCCGTAATACTGAGAATTACAAAAATGACATATTATGACGTTTGTGAATACGGCCCCTCGATTTGCATCTTTTGTTTTGAATACGGATCCGAGCGTCGAATTTGTTGATTGTGCATTATTCAATCACGGGTACCGTAGCCATCATAGAATACATTACATATTACGGAAAAATGATCGAAGATATTTCTTGGTCTCGCGCTTATGCGCTTTACATCCTTTGGATGCGCTACAAAGCGTTTCCTTTTCGCTAAAAATATTTGTTTCTCAAGCTCATATGCCGCCATCGGAACGTAGTTTGCCTTGTAGAATGGGTAAATCACGCGGCAGGTAATATAATGCTAATCATACAATATTGATTGGTATTACGGTATCCGCCAGTGAATTTACTTGACACTCTGAGCAGTCAGTCCGGGGAATGGACTTGCATGACATTTCGGAATGAGTAACCAGCGGATGTATAATATATTTCATACCTGTTGTGCCCACTTCTGATTCTTTCTATCAGTATTTATGTAAAGCTGCGCAAATGTCGTAATCTTACCGTAACTCTTATGTTTTTAAGCTCTGTGCGCAAAGTACCGTGTGGTCTTCCTGCTGTATTTGTCTGGCCAGACCACCGAAACGAACTTCAGCTTGGCACTCGATTTCATTGCGCATGAAATAATGGCATGTCATGAGAGCGGAGCAACTTATTATGTGGAAATATACGCATCGGGTTCCAATGAATGGCGAACGTGCTGCAAGTAAGACTAATGTCAATATGAACAAAATATGCGAATGCACACAGTTTTCACCGAGAGGGGTAGAGGTAACGAAAGATGCATGCGCTCTCCACCTATGCACCTGGCTCCACTAGGGTGCTAGAGTTCCATCAAAAATGTGGTCGAGATAAAAGTGGGACTGCTCACAAGACAACAAGCGAAAAAATCTCCCATAAAAATGCTAAGATGCTTGAAATAGAAAATTTTCCTTTCAACATTTAAAAATATCATGAAATGCTTCGTTCTTGACCCTTCGTATCGTTTGACGCTCGAAATAATACAAATTGGTGACTCTTTTCAGTTTAATCGATTGCGCCGCTCAACTTGCTCTACTGCGTTTCAATCAAACCATAAACTCAAACATAACCGCATCTCAAGACGAAATACTGGTAGATCACTATGACCAGTATCAAATGGACTTGGTACTCACGGAAACGATTAATAATTTCAAACCGTGGAGATATCAGAAATATGTTTACTTAGTCGCCGATTACGGTTCTGATATGGTCAAGAAGGACCAAAAACGCCTCAATGAGTCGGCAGTATTGAATCGCATTGCACTGCGATCCTTTATCATTGAATCGGAGAACTTTCACAAGCGTGAAATTTTGGAGTACTTCCAAAGCGTCGGCGCTACACCGCAGAAAAATTTTAGTCAGCTGGTGAAAAGTGCCGAGGTAGTGAAAGTCTGTGGAAAACAAATTCGCCAGGCTGAATTCAAATATCCAGCGCAGTGCTTGGAGTCATCTACAACTTCAGCCAACACTGTCAGCACCACTTCGAACACCATGACGCATAACTATAATCCGTCTACACCTCAAGCACGACATCACCTCCCTAAAGGCACGAAAATGACGGACACCATCATAAATGGCGTAATAACTACGTCTCAGCAATCTCTGATCGACAGGAATCAATCTTTGACGCCAGGTGTGCCATTAACACATGCTACTCAAAGTAAGTCTCGCTGCTGTATAACCATTTTAATTGTGTAATGAAGAAAATGTAGACAATAGTTTGGAATGCGATAATTTGCACAATGAGATAGTCGCAATATAATTTTAATGAATTCGCTTGTCTTCTTTTTCTTATCTTGGCAAATGAACTTTGGAAGCAGATGGCAATAAAGGCAATGTTTTGGGTCAAACTAAGAGTTTAGAATAGTTTTTGGGATGGGCAATATTAATCATAAAGTTATTTGCAAAAGAAATTAGATCAAAGCTATCTTCTAGCGCTGCGATGATTACAGCTTGACCGCAGGTTTCGTAGATAAAACTGTCCGTATAAAAGCCTGACTGACAGAGAGTTTCACGCGCAAAACTCTAATCTCGCAACTAAAAAAGTAGCTTCGATGGAAGAGAAGCTCATGGGGAAAGTAGCGATGTAGCAGTGGTAGTAGCTAATGTATTTGAAAACTGATTTCCTTAAGCGGGCGTCACATAGTTAAGGCATTAAGAAAAACCACGAAGTCACATCCGTATTCTGTCTCTTTCACAGCCAACTTTCAGCAACGGTCACTGACCCATTTACGCAGGATTTGTGGATATTTATCGCCCTGTCAGAGCGTGCCAATGAATCTGATTATCAATTCGTGTTGAATATGACGGCTGAGTGGATCTTAACGCAGTGTAATCCGCAAACGAACGGCAGCGTATTCGTCTTCATGCCGAGATCGACTACGGTCACCATCTGCTCGTGGTCAAATACGTCCCAGTGCATTTCTCAGCTGATGAATACGTCCTATGAAACAGCTATCATAGAGGTGGACGTAATTATTGTAAGATAATTTTAATATCAGTTTACTTCAAATATTCTTTCAAGTTCGTACTGCGTTAATAATAAATGTTCTCGGTAGATTTCAGAACAAATGGAAGCATGAGCGCTCAGTTGAAAATGTTAGAGTTATGTTGCTCGTAGTATTCATTCAAGAAGTGTTGAGCAAAAGAGATAATTTATGAAAAATTGTACGAAAGTGTTCGACTCACGCTTTTGAAAATATCAGTTTCACAAGCCAATATTTCGAAAGTAAAATGATAGAATATTAATTGATTGATTAACATTACGAAGCACGGTGGATTCCACATTGCATACTTTATCTTTTATTGTACAAAACGCAATGATAAGCCTTTCTCTCAAATATGACTTTGACTAAACACTGCGATATGTAACCGGCCTAATTTGACCCGTTTACAAAGCAAAACGATTCAGGAAAATGACATCGACTTCGCACCAGACATCGAGTTTTATCTACGCAAGCTATCATATGAGGAAAATAAGAACCATCACCAAATAATGCTGCTGTTGACGGATTTTATCAGCAAGACCTTAGTGGACAACAAC
>NIUQ01002436.1:0-22549 GCA_002796945.1 Plectus sambesii
CCTGTTAGACCTAATACGGCGACAAAACCGTAGTTCGAACAGTGTCGTGTGTCTCAACCCAAAGGCCATTGCCTCCCTGTATATCGTCTTGTGTGGGTGAATAAAAGAAGGACTGTGGCACCCTCTTTCCTACACAAGAAGCAAGGAAAAAAAATCCACTGAACCACCGAAAACGAAATCATCGTCTCTGTCGCTAATCGAGCCCGACACGATGTGTCGCTATGGCCGGTGTCGGTATGGACGATGTTGACTGTATATTAATTTAATGAGGCTATGACTTATCAAAATAGCTATAAAAAAGAGGGGGTTTTTCCAATAAGCTGGGGTCTGAGACGGGATCGGGATTGATGAAACCCCGCGTGGATCGGAGTTTCGCCGACCTCGTTAGGACTAAACTTATTACGGTCGTTCAGCCTTGGATTTGAGAACCAAGTCTAAAGTTTTGACTCAAAACTTTGGGTAATCTATCAGCGTGGTAATCAAAATAGCTATTTTAGTAAATATTTTTTGGCAGTTTGACATAAACTATGTAATGTACATTGAAAATGAGTTTACCGGGTTTTCTCGAAAATAAGCCCGGGGGGCTTATTTTCGAAAGTCTTCTCGAAAATACCCCCCGGGCTTATTTTCCGGTCAATAATTATTCCGTCCGCGTCAAAAAACATATCACTTTTGCTGCCTTTTCTCGAAAATACGCTCGGGATTTAATTAAATGTCCATGTTATATCACAGTGCAAATCGCGATTTTTGCACAATAAATGTTGAATTCGTTTCCTTATTGGCACAACACAAACTTATTGATAGATTACAGCTACTGCTTAATAGTGATGATGATCGCGTGTGAAAAATTTAACGAATCGGGGGCAAAATACTGCAATTTCTGCATTTCTCCAAAATAAGCCCCGGGCTTATTTTAGAGGAAAATGTTGAGGCTCGAAAATGCTATTTCTCGTAAATAAGCCCTGGGCTTATTTTCGAGAAACTCCAGTATCTTATTTTAAAGATGGTGATTGCCGAACAAAACTTAAGCAGGACGCAAAATTTTTCAGCTGATTCTTGTCAACATATGGACATTCTCTTTCTCATCGACGAATCCCAGAGTATGCAAATAAACAACGGATTTGAGGTTGGATTTGTTTTTCATAAGTCTCATATTCGATTTAAGATTTACAAGATGTAGCCTTAGTTCATTACTCTTTCATTCAGTTTCCTCTCGTTTCTAAATGCTAAAATGGAGAATTGCAGTTCGCAAAAAGGTTTGTCTTAAATGTTACTGATACATATGAGATCTTCCCGGACGCTCGTTTTGCGTGGATTGCTTTCAATTCGAAGATTTGGATGCAAACACCTTTCATGCAAGCTGATAACTTCAAGGCTAATGTAACCGGCGCCAGTTTCAATGAGGGGAACACAAACTTCGTTCTGTAAGTTGTTATCTTATCTCTGTTCCATCTTAGCGCACATTACGCGTTTGACTCAACACTTTCTTCACTTGTATTTCTCGATCTCTTTTAAACTTACTGACTTCAGGGGCTTCCAAGCAGCCAATCATACAATAGCAACACGTCCAAATTCACAGCAACGCATTGCGATTGTCATCTTCGTTTCTGATGGAAAGTCGGTTACCGTATTTCTTCTAATAATCGCCCACCCTCCAATAATCGCCCACCCCCCAACGATCGCCCCCTTCAGAGCGATTAAAATACTAAAAACCTATGCAATGATGGTTAACACAGAACTCCCATTCGCTTTCCACTAGTAATATTGCGTTATCTTCTTGTTTATGACAGATATTATACACAGAAGTGACGATTGTAAAAATTATATGCCCACTCTCCAACGAGCGCCTTCATTTAGCATGGGTTGAAATAATAATCGCCCACCCTCCAATAGTCGCCCCCTCCAATAATCGCCCCCCTCAAGCGGGGGTTGAAAAAATAATCGCCCTGGGCCCTATATCACGAAAGCTCAGAATCGGAAATCTGTGAAAATTTGGCTGAGTCTCATGCTGTTGATAACAGGTGATATACGGCTCATGTGCGTTACTCAGCCAAATTATCACAGATTTCCGATTATGAGCTTTCGTGAAATAGGGCCCAGGGCGATTATTGGAAGAAATACAGTATTTGATTATATTAGTGTTTCATATTGTATTTTAGTCTCGACAAAGATGGCACTCTCTCCGATGTCGTAGCATTGATTAAGTACATGAAATGCAATAGGTATGCAGTCATCATCGCTCTAGGAATCCACGAAACGTTTTCTAACGCCAAAACCATCCAAAGTGCAATCGATGTTGTACGCAATGGTTCATGTACGGATGCATACTACTTTGATATTACCAGCTATGAACAAATTTCCTTCGCCGGTTTGCCACAAATCGAGCTAGTCATATACTGCTTCCGTGAGTTTCGTTCTATATGTATTTGCTTTGAGGGTTCGATTTTTCATAAGTAACGGAAAATCTTTTTATAAAACACCTCTTTTACAAGGTCATGCATAGATTAGTTCAATGATTTTGCAAATTTGCCCAGTCGTTTCATTTATGCATCCCATGATTTCACTAATACGTCTAATGATTTTGTAAATTTATCCAAAGATTTCATAATTCGCCCAATGGTTTCTTAACTCTCTGCACCTACAAATCTTCGAGAGCTTTGCATTAGCGAACCTTTTCAAAAGTTGCTTTTGAATATAAGGATCTAAAAAGAAGATTTCTTTTTATAAAGTATTCATTTCTGAACTTTGCCTTTCTGTTTGCTTCGTGTGGTAATGAAGGATGAAACGTAATGATCTTATTGGTACAGAGTGGCTCAATAAAAGAAGTCAAGAGACGTAACTTTTAAACTGCTTTTGGCCCAAATTTTAACTGTATGATGTCCAGGCACAGGGTTTCCAGTGGGCAGAGTTTGGGCCGCCTCCTTTACAATCTATCGTTGCGGGACCCCAAAATGTGCGAAAAAAAGCCTTCAATCGAAGGTGACTTTGGAGGGTCACTGCAAAGCGGAGAGTTGAGCTGGCGAGCATATTTTTGGCCCAGGGGTAGTCCCCTAAAGTGCAAATGTTTTGCAAAAGAAATTATAACAATCGGTCAAAAATGCGCCATTGGCCGATTTTTGACAGACTTTTGGGCATTTTATTTGGGCATATTTGGGAACATTTCTGACTAATTTTCAAAACTTTTTGGGAAAAAATTCGCACTTTAGGGGACTACCCCTGGGCCAAAAATAAGCTCGCTAGCTCAACTCTCCGCTTTGGAGTGACCCTCCAAAGTCACCTTCGATTTAAGGCCTTTTTCCGCACATTTTGGGGTCCCGCAACGATAGTTTGTAAAGGAGGCGGCCCAAACTCTGCCCACTGGAAGCCTTATGCTTGGACACGATGCGTGTAAAATTTGGGCCACAAGCACAACCCTGTTCATAAGTTACGTTGCCTGACTTCTTTTATTGGGTTACCCTTTATATGGAGAAGGAAGGTTAGATACTATACCCGCAAAAATTCCCAGTTACTTCATAAATTATTGAGATCAGTTTATCCTCTTTGTAAATAGAATATAACATGAACTTTCCTTTTTTTAAAGCTTCCGCTCATTCATAGGTTGTCTGTCGATGAGCTTTTTGTTTGTTTGTTACACCACTCTCCATCTTGATCGCATTATTTGATGAAACAATAGAGAATTTTTGCGAATAAAGTACCTAAACTTCTTCCTCAGCGAGGAATTCCAGTGTGATTCATCTTTCGTATCATTTGAAGAAAAAAGGTAACCTTTGAAATTGTATATGCATTATGAAAGAAATGCTCTAATTAGCTCATTATATTCAAAAGAGCAATTTTTGAAACGGTTCGCTAAAACAAGGCTCTCAAAGATTTGTAGGTGCAGAGAGTTAAGAAACTTTTGGACGAATTATACAATCGTTTTGATAAATTTACGAAATCGTTGGACGCATTCGTGAATTTATTGGATGCATTTATCAAACGACTGGATGAATTTGCTAAACTATTGGGCGAAATTGTGCAATAATTGGACTAATTAACGCACGGTCATGTAACTACCCATCAGAACGGTTATATGATCAAAAAGCAGTTTTCCTGGCGTCTGATTGCAAATTTTCCGATGGCAGCAGCACCCTTAAACGATTACTACTCTATTGAGCACCTCAAAATATCGTATATCTTTTCATACATCCCCGCCCTCCAATATACGCCCCTCTCAAGCGTAGGTTGAAAAAGAAATCTCCACCTCTCCAGTATTTGCCCCTCTTCGGTGTGGTTATAAAAAATCAACGTCTATGCAATGTAGCTCAACACTGAACTCCCATTCAAATACGACCACTGATGTCGCACAATCCTTATATTTACGAATTTAAATCTGTGCTAAGTAACAAATGGAAAAAACAGATGTTTTCTCTCCAAGGAACGCCAAGTTGTAACATCGGTAGAATAAATAAACGCCTTCCCTCCAGTAAACATCCCCTCCAAGGAATGCCCCCTTTAGCTTAAATTGAAAAAGAGATACCCTGGGCGTTTATTGGAAGCAATATGGTAACTTAAGATTGTTACAGCGATACCATCCCCACCGCCATCATCATCCTGCAATTTGGATATAATATTTGTGTTTGAAAATTCTGAATTAGTCGCGAACGCTGGTCGTGAGTTGGTAAGTGGCGATTACTTGACTTTTAATTTCTTTCACCAAGTCACCGAGGACGTATTTCATTGAGACAAAGCCATTGAAATCTGAGAAAAAATTGGCTGCGTCTCATACTCATCGTGTGAGCCCAACCAAGCGGGGCTTATTTGCGATACTCGGCCAAGTTATCTCACATTTCAGTCACTAAGCTTCAATGAGATAAGTTACATCATGTTACGGTCTAATTATGAAACTATCGTAATGGTAAAGTATTAGAATTAATGAACTGTTAGCGTGGTGGTTGATCAAAAAAAATTGAAAAGAAAAGGAAATTAATTATTTATCCCAGTGGCTATTCAGCAATTGCAACAGTATTTTCAAAGTAGTCCCTTCCTCCGAATGACTATGCGTTCGCTCTCTAGAAGAGTATATTCGTAAAGTTCTAACGATACCTAAAAAATTTACTATGTATCCTTTTCTTTGAAAAGTGACACCGTTCTCGACATTCATCTCTGTATTTGCTCGCTCTGTGTAGCTCTTTATATACAGGGTGCGTGGAAAGTTCTGTAACAGAGATAAAATGACTTTTTCTGTAATACAATGAAGTTAAGAGAACCAAGCGAAAGTATGATTAATCAGAGTGTTTTGAACTTATATCTGAAGGCTCGTTTCGAAATTTCATCTTGAGCACAAATAAAAGCATTTAAAGGACGATTAGTTTGACTCACGTTTGGTCGCTACTCATTTTCGTGGATTTCTCCCCATGCTGCGGGCAAACTGCGCAAAAGAAATTCAATTATTCTGTGATGTTTCTGCTTGAAATTTCCGCCCCAACATCCCCCATACAGCAGATTTAAAGGAAATTATGTCTGAAAAATTTGCCAGACATCCATTTTGGCGGAAAAACCGAAAAATTTTTCGTGCAAAAATCCTTGAGTAGTTTTTGTTCTACAAGTTGGCGCAGAGTTCTGTTGGGAAATCCGTTCATTATCACCTGAGTGCTCTTGGGTGCAAGCAAAAACATCGAAAAGAAACTGAATCTCTGGAGCGCAATTTACTCGCAGCATGAGAAGAAATCCACAAAAACGAGTAGCGACCAAACGTGAGTCAAACTACTCGTCCTTTAAATGCTTTTATTTGTGCTCAAGATGAAATTTCGACACGAGCCTTCAGATATAAGTTCAAAACACTCTGATAAATCAAACTTTCGCTTGGTTCTCTCAACTTCATTGTATTACAGAAAATATTTTTATTTAACCACTGTTACAGAACTTTCCACGCATTCTGTATAAGGAAAACTTCCGAAGCGTTTAACTAAAACAGATGCTTCCTAAAATTTGTAGGCTTATAAAGTTGGAAAATTATTGGATACATTTGTGATATGATTGAACGAATTCACGAAATTCTTGAACGAATTTATGAAATCCTCTGTAATATGCGTTAGGAATAATTATAGCACATGCGACTGTGGCCTATAGGAAGCGAAATTCGGCAGAATGTGGTATATCGTTACCATATATATACGGATGCTGTGGCATCTGTACCGCGCGGGGTTCTATTTAATAAATGTCCTGATATTATAGGAACTTGGAGCTATGATACAGACTATAACCGACTACGCAATGAACGGAAAGATAAGCTACTATGGTGACCATGTCGGAGCTGTCTTCTTTTCGTCATCTGGAGATTTCTATTGCGACGTATCCGATGATTCGTACATTCTGATCGATCCAGGAAATGACTTCATGTATTCATCAACTTATTCCCAAGAAGTCGATCTTATGCTGCAATTCAACTCAACATGCTATTTTGGCGATGCGAGCGACGTCCTGTTGTAAGAAGTCACAGTTTGAGCTAACTTATAATTAGCTAAAATTTGGCTGTAAAACAGTTTTAATTACTTTTCTGAGGTTTTGGCTATTTGCGCTGATTTTTAGCAAAATTAACTGAGACAAATACGCTGCGAGGTCTTTCACGATGTTCAATTCCTTTCGCTGCCCAGATGTTATAATATTGCAAGTCCGATTTTAAATTGGAAAATGCTTTGACGGAATTTGCGAGCTGGATCATTAGAACGTGCACAGCAAAAGTACTGTATTTCATTAATTTGTAAAAGACTTTAACCTTTTTATTCATTTTAATTATATGCGCAGTTTAGCGGACTGAACGTGACATCAACACTTTTATGGAGTCGTCGGAACCACGATCATTCCACAAACGTTCCAGCAGTCATTATTATAGGACGCGGAATGTAAGTGAAGCTTTAAAAAGTTTTGTCTAATTAGTTCGGTTACTGCATTTTATTGCCCCCAGTTAGCCTAAAATTTCATTTTTCTCTATACTCTTGTTAAGGTAATCACAGTTAGTCTTAATTGTGATTGTGCGTACCGGGTTTTCTCGAAATTACGCCCACCCCCCAAATTTACGCCCGGGGGGGGGGGGGGGTAAATTTGAAAGCCTTCTCGATATTTCGCCCCAGGTCGTAATTTCGGAGTTAAAAGTGTTCGTGCGACAACACAAAATAGTACTGTTTGCGCTATTTTATATCGGAATTTTCCCATTGCTATATCAGTAAATATGCGAATAATACTGCATTTAATTGCGAATTAGCGTAAATATGGTCAGTTTTCGCTGCTCTAGGTTGCCTAACTTCATGAAAATAGGAGCTGACGGTAGTATATCAACAATACTATGTGTCAGTACGCTTCCAGCCATTTCGCGAAATTACGCCCCGGGGCGTAATTTTGAATTTCACGTGACCACCAAAAAGCTGCTTTTTTTCGTCATCGCCCCGGGGCGTAATCTTGATAAAACCCGGTAATGTCTTCTCGTATATTAAAATTTGCTTTTCAGGCCTCACAATCGGATAATGATTGCAAAAGTTATCAAAATCAGAATAAATGTTGATATAAAAAGGTCAATCGAATCATGCTTATGAGATCTTTGAACGCTGTTATTTTGACTTTCATTAGAATATTTTGACACATCAGGGGCCAATTTCATAAAACTGTTGAGCTGTTGAGAATTGAGAATTGAGGAATAGAGGCGCGTTCCCATTGATTGAAATTCAAAACTGACCAATCGGCGTGCGCCTCAATTCCTCAATTCTAAATTCTCAACAGCTCAACAGTTTTATGAAATTGGCCCCAGAGCGTTAATCTCCTTCAATATTAAATCATGTTACGATTAATTCTACAAGAACGAGTTATGAAAAATGATATCTTATAGCTTCAAGGGTAACGACAGTTGCTGTGATTCGCCAGTTGCGTTCGCTCAAAACCTTCGGAATCAATATGGCGCTCAAATGAAAGGGGTTCTTGTTGGTCAATCAAGCAGCGATACCATACTAACAAGCATCACGGGCACGCCTAACATAATCCCTACCCAAGACTATTACAATGACAATAATGCCTTCAATGATGGCAAAAGTTTGTCCACTCAAATCGGCGCTTGGCTTGAATCTGTCCGTAGTAGTTCTACCTGCCATAAGCAATAATATTTTAAGAGTGATAACGATTGTATTAATGGATGTTAGGAATTCGTCAAAACGGCAATTTATTCTTGGTAAATAACTCACTCCGATCGTCCGTACTCGTGACAATAATGTGTCAGTTCCTCGCATAAAATAATTTGACTGTGTTTTGCGTTACAGCTATTTAGCAACGGTCAAACCAAATTTTCTTAAATTTATTATATAAAATTAGATAGGTTGAACAACAAGTTAATTAAATTAAGTCATGATCGATGTACTTTTAGAGCAAAGCTATTCGCAAACAGAGCTTTTTTTGACGCGCGGTGCAAATGTATAAAGAAGCAAAATGATCGATGGATAGTTTTTTATTGTTCAAGTGGCGTTGCCGGCGTCCATAAAAGCGCCATAACATTCTTTAGATTTCAGTTACATACTTAAAAGTAATGAAGTCCATAAAGCGGACAAGACGGTTTTTTAGAGCATATTCATTTACTATGTAAGTATCAAGACGATACAGGGCGTTCCAAATTATGTTTGACTCTCCTGACTCAAAGAGGTAACGCCCAAAAGCGTAACTTGCACCAAAGATGGCCCCTAAGGGAGCTTGAAGTGGGCGGAGTTTCAGCCCGAAAGTTGTTGAGGGATCAGAGCGGCAATTTAAAACATGTCTCAAATCGCTTTACATTTGGGACTGTGTTTAAGAGCCTACAATTTTTTGTTTAAGAAGTTTTTCGCCGAGATGATGCGTTCTTCCGATAGGGGGTTGCTTGCCAAACGTTTTGCAAAAACAAACTTGAAATTCCATCACGAACTGAATAAATGGCATAAGATCTGAATGAAGAATGGCATAGTGAGGTGCTCTTCGAAAAAGCATCACGGAATCCTTCAGAAGAGTCCAATATTGTCAGGTGAGTATTTTTCTGAAAGTCCAACTTCCGGGCTTGGTGCAGGTTTTCTTGTGAATTCAGGATTTTCGAGTTTAAGAGCAGTTGAGGACGAAGGCAGTGAACATATTGCGTCTCGAAACGAGTTTCCGTTTTGCTACAGTAATTATATGTGTTGGCATCGACGACACGACATCAACACAAACTATCAAATTTTGACTTGGTCGTAATTATTGTTTTAATCCGCTCCTTCTTCAACTGATTGACCTACCAGCTGATGGAGTGCTTCAATGTTTTCAATGAAAAGTTCGGGAATAGGCCGTGGTGTATATAGAAGTAAATATAGGCGATGCATTAGTTCGTTTAAAAATGTCACGCATAATTTCAGTGGCTGTCTTTCTGCAAAAATAATCAAGGCAGTCTCTTTGTCAGAGGAATACACCCTCCTTTCTCCATCGCATCGTGTTCGAACGAGATATTTAGAACGAGGAAGTGCCAGATCGTGCTAGAACGAGAAAGAACCGAGAGCAAAAAGTTACATTTCAATGTTATTTTTGATATCTTATTCTTATCGCTCTCATTCAAAGTTGTTAGAGCGAGAAAAGGGTGGAAATCTGGTGATACCTTGTTTAATTGTGATTGCAAGTGCGGAGCAGAAATCTGCTTCCTGAAAGGGAGCCCGCAAAATATCAAACAGTAATCTCTCTCTGTTGAAGCTATGGCGGCAGTTGCTGAGGCTCCGGGTACTGGCGTCCCCCTACCTGCTCAAGTTCAAGCGAATCCCATCACGAAGAAATTGAACAAAATTCTCGACAGCAAGATTGAAACTGACCAGGTAATCTAATTACGCCTACTTCATGAATTCATACATTTCTCCACTGATATATTTTTAATTCGCTCCTTTTTCTCAATTAATTTCCGTCGCATTTTGAGGAAAAAATGTAATTCACTGAATGAGGTTCGTTATGGCGAGAGAAATCGTTTAATTAACCAATATCCATCAATGGATTGCTCAACCGCACCTGAATATTAAAAAAGCTTGCAGGAGTTGTTGGACGCGTTAGAAACAGTGTCTCCATTTTTAACGGAAAACACGCTGCAAAGAAGACGAAATTTGCGACGCGATCTAGAGCAACGGAGTCTCGAAACGAATATTCGATTCCTGAACAGCTTTCGGAAGGTGCGAGACGCCGTCGAGGGTGTCACTAAGGATGTCGATGAAATGAGCAAATGCTGCGAGGCGATGACCAACCGCCTGCGGGCCACCAAGGAACAAACTAGGGATCTGCTCAATCAAACCACCAGTCTGCAAAATCAAAGGTGTTTTATTGACTTTTTCCTCGATAAGCCTCTTTTTCACTGTATTTTATTGACGTGAAACTTGTTGCGTTGTTCCGAAAATAGGTACTTGAAGAATAAGGTCCAACAATCAGCCGTTTCAATACGTACAAGAGTGAATCTATGGTAAATTTCGTTGCACTGAGTGACTTTAGGATCCTGTTCTACAGGAGTTCCCGAAAATACGCGTAATTCAGTGCTGCTAGGCGATTGAATATAATTGGAACGGAATTCATTTGTCACTATATTGGCTTTGAATATGATCATGCCACCGCAGTTTTATGTAGTGAGGTGAGCAGCTACAACGATAAATATTGACTGCTCCTGTTGCATTGACAAACGAATTTAACGGAGTAATAATATTGCAGCAAACGCGTAGAGAAACGCGCGGAGATTGTGACGGCATTCTTGGGCGCGTTCCAACTAAAGCCGGAAGAGGCGAAGGCGCTAAGAGGAACGGCCGACGGCGGGATCGACCGCAACTTCTTCCCCGCCCTGAATCGTGTTCGAGAAATTCACGCCGATTGCAAACAGCTCCTTCGGACGAGTCAACATGCTGCCGCGTTAGTCTTTAACAGTATTACATTCCGCTCTTTATGCATACGCAAGCGTTTTGTTAGGTCTTCATATATTAAACCATTTTTCGATACGTATGCGTTACCAATTCATTTTTTGGTAGATAATCTTAATCAGCTTCACATTTATCATCAGATACTTTTAAAGTAATGGAAAACTGTTAGCAATAGCAATACTTCTTGCAGGCTGGAAATAATGGAGAAAATGGCGGCTGCACACGAAGCTGCTTATGAATTATTGTATCGCTGGATTCAACGTAAGTCGATTACAAATGTTCATCGATCATATTCCCTCACTACTGAAGCGTATCGTCCTGCGGATTAAAGCTGAAAGTTTCAGGTGAATGCCGCTTATTGAACGTTGACTTTGTGGACTTGAACCCGCTGCTGTACCAGGCGTTTGAGGCTATGCAAGAGCGACCAGTACTATTCAAGTATTCGCTGGATGAGTATAACACTGCCCGGCGTAGTCATGTCGTGCGCGCGTTCATCGACGCGCTCACTCGAGGAGGTACGGTATCTTTGTTCTCTTGATAGGAGCTCTGTTGACCTTCCCATCGAGATTGGGGATGTTTCGAAAAGAAAAGTTAGCCACGCATCGCGAGTGCACTGCGTATGCAATCGTTTCCAGGGCTAATTTCATAAACCTACTGTAAAATGCAGAAATTTTATGACATTTCAGCATTTTCAATACGTATTTGTTCATAACGCATGTACTGTATATTCTGGCGTGAAGTTCCCCTTTCATTAATTTAAATAAATAAATTTCGACTACTTTGCAGGACCGGGCGGCGTTCCGAAACCGATCGAGCTGCTATCGCACGACCCGCTGAGGTATGCTTAAAGGGGCATGAAGTGTCTTAAACTATTTCAAATGTATTTTGGAATTGTGGCGCGAATTTCAAAGCGAATGCATTTAGTGAATTACGCACAAATGCTTTCTGTCATTTTAATATTTGAACTCCCTCACAAAGATATCAATCGCTATAGCGAATCATTAAGATCAAAATTCGTCATTGTTCTTGCTTGAAGCCACAGCAACCTAATTTCAAGTTTACGTTTTCTCTTCAGCACCGTACAAAAATATTTAATTCTGCGTTAGAGTTCTGTAACCTTATCGCGTAATAATACTCTGTCACTAACAAAATTCTTAGTGATTTTAGTGAATGACAGGCTAATTTCATAATGCTTGATTATTGCCAAATAACGTTTAATCTCGTCACAGATTTCGATGTTTCGAAGTCGAGTCGATGGTATTTGACAGTATCGAGCAGTGAAAATTCTCGATTTTCGGCCGACAGCTTTCACTTTTACGGTCTTCTATAAAATGCCGCTGAAGCCAATTTTATTACTGAGAACGAGCAAGTGATATGACATTTTTTAGATATGTGGGCGATATGCTTGCTTGGGTTCATCAGGCGATGGCGTCGGAGAGAGAAACCTTGCAGACACTACTCAAAGCGTGCAAGCCTGAAGGTTTGGCCTTCTTTCCGCCAGCGGGTTTTAATCGATTTCATTTTAGTTCTGGAAGAATATGTTCTACCTGTGCTCAGTCATATCACTGAAGGATTGTGTCGTCCTTTCAAGGTAATATAGTAAATAATTGGCAAAAGAGATTTAGCATTGATATTGGCTAAGAAGTAGAATGATAAGCTGTGCGGTCAGTGGACTGCTGCTACTTGTGCTAAGTCCAAAGTTTGAATTTTGACGCAATTTAAGAAACAATAGAATAACATTCCGACTAAAATATGCACAGTTTATATGCGCCCATCAAGTACATTTAATTTATCGTTAGTATGAAACGTTCAGTAGTTTCGAAGAATATCCATCATAATGCACTAAACCTACTTCGTTTGCTTGCAGGTGCGTGTGGAACAAGCGTTGAGCAGCGAAAATCAACCCGTGGCCTTGTATCGCCTGTCCAACTTGTTCACGTTCTACGCGAATACAATTAGGTTCGTTATGGATAATCGTCGCGCTCCTATCAGCTATCTGTATTACAAGGTCTTTTCTCATAATTTTCACCTTTGCATGCAGTCTCGTCAAATTTGCATTCTAATTGAACGCAGTAATGACGAAGTTAAATGCAGAAGCGATGAATTATAATGGAAGACTCTATATTCACGACCCGATTTATTGTTTATGTTGCTTAAATAGAAAGAGTTTTCATTTTTAGGGCGTCGCTACAGGAGGACGCCGCTTTGATTCGCAGCATCGAAGAGCTGAAGGAGCTGACGTTGAATATGTTCTTTAGCGCGCTGAATTCGAGCGTCCAGCGAATGCTTGAAAAGGTACTGAATGCTGCTCCTTTTTTGGTGCTTTTAGTCCATCGCCGATGCGACGAGGTGCTACTACGCGAGTATAACGCTTCTCCTTACTTCTGCTGTGACTATGTTCCGATCAGTAGCAAGAAATCTTAGATTAAAAAAGGCAAACTGCTCCGAAAGTCAATAGCGCTTTTTTCTATCACTTAGCGCGCGTAAAAACTAAGAAATTACTATCATTCTTGATGAAAACGGTACTTAAGCACCGAAACACAAGCTCCTCTTTGCAGGTTCAGAAAATTTTAGTTCAATTCAGGAGAGACGTTTTTGGCATAAATATTCAAGTGGAACGTTTTACCATTTATTTCTTCGCACGAATTTGATATGCTCTTTTTTCAGATAGTGCCTCCCGATACAGACCTCCTTCCGGTTCAGGGAGTGCATCAAATTCTTTTAATGTTGCGCGATGTGCTCGAGTCCCACGACGCCGCACTCGTTACCGTAACTGACAAAAAGGAGAACTTTACAAGGGTAAGTTATTTGAGGACTGCTAATTCAATTTATAATCTCTCAGTCCTTTTGCGATAGAAACTTAATGTCTTAACGGATCATATAATACAGTAGAAGTTGGAATCAAGAAACAGGAGGGAAACGCTGAATATTCTCTTACATGCAAGTGCTATCTGTTGTACAGCTCTAAGATCGACAAGTGTGTAGACATTATTTGTCCGGTGCTAAAATAACGAACTGGAGCCTCCTTTTTAGGCATAGTGGGAGAATTGGTTCTTTTAATTGTATTGTAAGATAAAATTATCGATCTTGGCAGTAACTATGCAATTAATAGACTCAAATGGGAACAATTTTAATGAATTTCCCTGCGGCGCAAGTCGAATATACCTTTTATCCGGGTTCTTCTCTGATAGCGAGATAGTGATGGAAAGAAGACAAAAGGTAGTTTTCTTTTGCAGATATTCGCGACGGTGTTGGATCCGATGCTGCAGACACTGCTGGTGAGCGCGACGCAGTTGTCGCCGCTGGATGTCGCCGTGTACATGCTCAATTGCCTTAGCAGCATCTACTCCGTCATCTCTCTCTATCAATACACCGACGACCGACTGGAAATGATCAAGGCCCAGGTACAGAGCAAATCGTTTATGTTGGTTAATGAGGGATTCGCCGATTTCGACTGGTAGAAACGATTTTCGCCTTGTACATAACAGAGGGCAAATATTTAATACCGGCCAGATTTTGCCGTTATAAGCGAATTAACGTCATAACCGAAAAGTTATTAACAATTTCTACTCTATTTGAATCGCTATTCGATTTTTGTCTTAGAGGGAACGGCGTTTGTGTCACAAATTTAATCTTTTCGTATTCCTCTCGTTTTTCATCGAAGTACGAGCAACGCCTTTGCACCTCCACTCATACTGTTTCCTCAACTTCTATTTGGTTGCACTTTCAGATGGAGGCAAACGAGGATGTCTTGGTCAGCGAACAAGCAACGGCGATTCTCAAGCGAACTGGCATGATTGACTTGTATTCGAAAGCCGCGGCACATCAGCCGAAACAGGTAAAGCACGAGCGAAGAGTTATATGATTTTTTTGAATAAATAGCTATTCTTGATTTTCACTTTAAAACGTATAGGACAATTTGGTTTGCTAACGTGCGCTTGAGTGACGTTCAGATTACACCTGTGTTTTAATATTTGGTTATCCGGAAAGTATTGGGACACTTAGAAAAGGAAGTACTCTTCTAAGTGTCCCATTACTTTCCGGACAACTGAATACATAAAACAATGTAAATATAACACGTAGAATTATGTTTTTAAATTTAGATTAATTTAATGAAATGGCCCTGTAGTCCCTAGCTATCGGTTGAAGTTTCAGCGGTCAGCTATATTTGATATTCGGCGACAGCGGTTCAGTTTTGGTATAAATTGCGCCGGAATGTTATCTTCAGTACAAAATTTGAATATTTGGGCCTTCCCACTTGCAACTCATCACTTTGACTTTCATCTCGCAACTTTCCCTCTATATAGAACTCGGGTTGCGTGTATGATTAACAGTTGACTGTTTACAACTACAGTACAGGATCTTTCATCATAATTCGTCAATTGTGCATTAAATTTCCTCGTCTCTGCATTAATTGAGAACGCTAGTTTGGCAAATTAGGATGAAAGACCCTGTAATCTCATGTTATTTCTTGATACTGTTTGATAAGTTTTCATTGATGTTCAACTGATACGCTTGTACTGAATTACAGGGACCATTGTCAGCCATCTCTGGGATGGAAGCGCCGATAATTAGCTCTGCATTGGGCAAGTTTGATGTGTTCCTGGCGAAACCCGACAGCTACCAAATGCAACAGTGTTCGTATCTTACGTCGGCCAAGCTGAGGTTGGTCCTATAATACGTTGGTATTTGTAAAAGTAAGTACTGTCACCATTGGGAACGCAATCGCGAGGAATAAGTTTAAAACATGATCATCTTTTTTGGTACGATTTTGGCGGGAAGTTGAATATTCGGGGCTTTAAATTGAGAATATGAAGGATATGCGTTGTATCATCGATAGTACACCGACGGCGATTCGGTCGTCTTGGGTTTACTATTATTTCTGCGTGTATTCTCCTCTGAAACTTAGGTTTCGAACAGAATGCTGATCTAAGCTTGACTGCAGGATATGGATTTTCGTTGTGGACAGGTGGGTAGACGGGTAGTATTCTTCTGTTGGCTCTTTGCCAATGTTGTGAATGCAATAGCAGTATTGTAATAATTGTTTAGTTGTGAAGTGCGCGCGAATATTGATCAGTCACCGCGTTTATCCTAATTTTTAACATGTAATAGGTCTCTCGCTGTTTTAATGTCTCTACCCTTTAATGTTACATTAACTCATGATTGAAGCTTACATGAGATGTTAGTTCTCCTACCTTGAAACATGCATGATAAGAATGTGTTCATTTTGCAGAGCGAGTGTTCAGAAGCGAACGATTGAGAATGTATTGGCTGCGTATGGCATTTTGTACGCGAAATTGATTGAACCAGCCAACAATTATCCACAGCTGCCGTTGAAATCATTTGATCAGGTATGATATTAATAAATTGATTACGTTTATAGTAGAGTTATGACTCATCGAAGAGGACGTATTATTTTTATGGATACCATTTTCTCTTTAGTAAGGATGTTTTGCGATTCAGAGGGTACATTTTTGTCAGTCAAATGAATGTATAAAAATGTCCTCTTTTAATGTGAAAATGGTCTTATTAAAAGTGGAAGCGATATAATGTATTTGCGTGTTAAATTAATTGTTTAGTATGTACCATTTTCACTGAAAATAAGACACTTACCAAAAGAAGTCGGAAATTTTTCAAATCAAATTTAATACTTGTAAGAATTCGATAAAAATGTCCGATTTGGCAAGCGTCCAATTTTAAATTGAAAAATGTAAACATGTTCTTAAGTCACGATTCGCTTGTTTTAGGTTCGCGAGCTGCTCGTCTAGCGGACCGTCGACTCATAGAAGGCGAAAATGCTCTGCTGTGATACTATATTATTCACTGTTCTTCATTTAAAAACATTTGTTATTTTGACTTATTTGTTGACTAACATATTGGGGGCTGTATGTTATTGTTTCGGTTTTATGGACAATACGCTTTGGTGTTTTAATGTTTATTTTTGTGCTATGGCTGTTGGTTATTGGTAATAAAGATGTGACTAATTGCAAAGCAAAATGGACAGTTGGCAGGCAACGACGGCGAGTATTTCGCCATTCGACGCGTGTACGTGTCTTACTGGCTGGCGATCGTTACAATGACGTCATTCCATCCACTGCGATGACGTTTCCTTCGCGCGTCGCTGCGGCTTCGACTGTCAGGCGTTCGTATTTTCGTCGCTTGCCGGTGTATTTTGAACGAAATTGGAAGTTAGGTTGATATGTGTACGCTTAGATTGTTTTTAATTTTTAGTATATGATGGGTGAGCTGAAATAGGACTTTTCGAAGCTCGCGTTTGTGAATGAAGGAACCGGGAAATTGTTGTTTTTCGGTTAAATTACGATTCATGTGATACATGAAATCGTCTGAAGTCAATAACAGATGTCAGAACTGTTCTATTCGTACATGTTTAACTTAGTTTAAAATAAGCGTAAGCGTGCGTGATCAGGAAAATGTATTTATTTATATCAAGCCATATTGAATCCTTCCAGATAAATTTCCTTTAAATGACAAATAGACAACACTGACAGAACATCTTCGTAGTCAGAATATAGTTCAGTTTAAGCCTAGCTGTACTCTCTTGGATGATTATGAGCTTCTTTGACCAAGTAGATCCAGAAACTAATCATATTTTCATGCTTTCAGAAACTGTTATCCATCAAGATTCTTACTGAAAAGGAAGTCATTTACGAACTGAACGATGCCTCAGAATCGACGTCAAGGCAGTAACTATGGCGTCATTCTTCTGCTCTATACTCTGTTTGCCAACAACGACTATCTCCCGCCCGTGACCCTAGGCGCAATTGTGCTCCAAGTGGCGATCTATCTTGGCTTTATTCCTCCACTCGACCCTTCAAATACATGTAAGATTGACCGTTTATACTTTCTGCGACAGTATTTAAATTGTTTAATCCCTACAGAAGTGGGATTTACATAGTGTTCTGGAATACCTGATATATTCTAATTTTAAATAACTGTCATAGTTTCATAGTCGAATGGAACTGTTTTAGATTTTGATCACCGATATTTCAGTAAATATTTATGAATCATTTTTGTTCAGCAAAATGCCTTGAAACTTTCATAGTTTCAATGTATCATAGGTATAGTACGAATTTCTTACATTAATAAAAATTTTTCTAAAAACATCGTAATTAATTCAGTGAAAAAACTTCATTTCTATTTTTGAACATTAATGTTCTCTCAGGGTTAGCAAGACAAAGTACATCGGGTCTTTCCAATCACTTATTATCGCGGGAATTCAGTTCATTTTGCGCTTTATAAGCGACGACTTGTAATCACCCTTTGGATAACACCTGGTAGAATATAATTCTCAATTTTACTTCCAATTTGTTCAGGACTTCGAGTAGATGAAATTGAATAAATACCTCTTATACTTTGATTGGGCCACTTTGCACTTCAAAGTGAACATTTTCCAAATCAAAAAGAACACTCTTTGAGTTGAATCGATATGAAGAATGTTCTTTTTGATTTGGAAAAGCCCTCTTTGAAGTGAAAAATGTCCTTATTATAGTGAAATTGGCAAACTATTCGATCGTAAACTTGCCTTTCCCTATCTTCCACTGAAGCTCAGATGGCATTGATTTTACGAGTCGCAGAAGGACATGAATTCCCTAGTGATCGATGGGGCTAGTAATTTCTCTGCAGCATATGTCATGTTCGAGCCTACAGTTTGACTCTCCCCAGTGAGCCGACCGGATTGCCATTTATTCTCGTCTGATAGGGGAGGCGACCGCTGATTATCGATCACCTCTTACTTATCGTTGACGCGACCCGGCTCCTGTCGTCCCAATGATAGCATCATTTCAAAACAGTCGCAATCAATGCATTCAAGTAGAAATTCAAATTTCACCTCACACCCTAAATCATTTATGCCCGATCTCAGATTTTCGTCGGAAATGTGAAATCTGCTGTAGTCATTTTTTTGAATACTGAATCAGGGTAAAATAGTAGCTTTTCGACCTAGGAGAATTTCGAAAAATGAGCAAAGGGCCTAGCGCCTGACTGCCGATGTCATTACTATCCGTCTGGCGCAAAGTCGACAGATTTTTTGCAGATCAGCTATGCGTGCAGCCATCGAGAATTTTGAACAAGGGCGAATGGTGGAGATTGTTGGCCCCTACGCTAATGCATGGAGATGACATGCATCTCTACTTCAACATGGTGTCCTTGCTGTGGAAGGTTGGTTGTACACTGTCACAGGATCGCGTTGAGAAATGTAGATATGATCTCTTTTTGGGAGGGACAGCACACAACTACAATCGCTATGTACAAAAAACGAAAAGGATACGGTAATTCCTAAAATCGGCGATGATAGTTGTAAGAACCCCTTCCCTTCGCAGTTTCCTTAAAATCGCAGCTCTCAGGAACCGCGCGCCGTTGCGATTCATTGGCATTGGTTCCACGCGCGCCACGACGCAAATCGATTTACGCGATAATCTATCAATGTAGCTCATTTTATGCCGTAATGCATTTATGGGAGCGACCAGTCGGCTGCCAAGTGACCGGGGGAGGATGGTGGAGGAATTTCCTGCTTGCAGTAGCATTAACGGCTTATTCGTACCATCGCCAAATTTAGAATACTCTACGCTTAGCAAATACAAATGGATTCAAACACAAACGCCTTGGACGCTTGGGGCTTCATAGATTATCGCTTATCGCCGCGCTATTGTCGGACTGCCCATGACACGCTTACTCATAATTTAAGAGATACCTTCAACAGCGCTCAATTAATTAGTATATGCCAGTTTCCTGCAATGCGGTTGATGTTCTTACGAGCAACGCTGTTTCGCGTTTTCTGTTCAGCAGACAATTAGTTCTTGTGTTTATTTAGTTTTAAAATTGATTTGGTAAAATATTTAAAAGACATAAGCACTTAACATATTCATATTTCGTTTACTGCAATTTATCAATACTATCTCACTAAGTTACTGCAATTCGTTGAATTGTTCTGAATGGACAGCGCGCCTCCTTAGGGAAGCGCGTTTTGCCAAACATCTACGAGGTCGATCGATTTCCGCTTCTCTGGTCCTTCTATGTAGCTCTCGGCTATCTAGGGTATTTGCTTTGTGTGAACGGCGCACTCGTCTCAGCGTAGTCTACAAATTTCGGTCAAACGATTTGATGTACACAAATGAGCATTGCATTCAATACTTCCCTTACCTCCAGAAAATAATACGATCGTGGCAGGTGGCGTCGAACGTACTGTCAATTTTTAGAAAAACGAACAGAGCTTGCCATACGATTAGATCACCAAGCGTTCTCATATTTTTTCGCTGTTCCATTTTGATCATCTGAAGTGAAAATTTTTTGAAAACGTTAAAGAAAAGTTGTTGAAGCCTGGCGGTCGACGTTTTTCTGAGGGCCATTGACAGATACAGAAGAGGCTAGTCGCCTAAGAACAATCTACTACTGTGTTAAGGATAAAACAGTTCTTAGCGACACTCAGTGCAATGCTTTTATACAAACTGCAGTCGTGCTTAATACGAACAACTTACAACGCGGTTATGTTACCAATCCATGGCCAATCATATTTTCCCTTTCGTGAAGCAGTCGGGAAAATAGAGAAAATAACTGTATTGCTGTTAAAGGGGCGTCGACTGGAGCGCCACTTGGGATCGAAACGCTTTCTGCTGACGTTGGTGATATTCAGCGTGCTGACGAGTCTGACTATGGTGGGGATGAGCGTGGGCATAGAGGAGTACGCCGGCATGCGCTCGTGGAACCTCATGCAGCAATGCGCCGTCGGATTTTCAGGTGAGTCACGCTTGTCATTCAGCGCGTCATGCAGACATATGCATGTCAGTTTGGCGCCGATTGCTAATTTTAAAGTAAGCATCGTAATTTTGGGAGCTATTCGCCGCCTTATGGCAACGTGGCGAGAACCACAGAATTTTTCTGTATCATTTCCACTTCAATAAGGCTATTTTTCTGTAAAATAACTGAGCAAAATGTGTTATTAGATGTGCAAAGTGCCCTTATTGTCTGCATCTGTTAGCAGGACCATATGTTTCAGTTATAAATTGTGGGACGCATAATTTTGAGAACGCGGGTTCTACTCCCACTTGGGTCAGCGTAGTATTTGGGCGTAATCTTGCATCCCTGGATCGGTTCCATTTGCTCCGATTATCGCCTTATTTTGGCGCACGCGAGATTTATTGCTGTTTGGTCGCGGGGAGGTGACCGAGGCGTGATTTAGCGATTGATCTGCGCCGCGCCCGTGGGAAATGTCATCAACACGTGCGCGGAGGGATGCGTTGATTTGATTTATTCGATTGCGCACGGACGGGCACCATGCTCAGCGGCTTGATTCCAAATGAGGAGGCTCTTCCTATTTGAGTGTCAAGTATGTGTTTTAATGGCCCCGCCACTGGGTGGGACCCCGTTAAGCACCCGTTCTCGTAATTACTAAATTAAAAAATCTATTACTTGATTGAAATAAATGTTGATGTTACAACGTTTTGTATATTCGTTATTTATTCATTGATCACTGATGCTTTAAATACGATGCGTTGTTTGCGCTGCTCTAAGCCAGTTAAAAAATTGGCCGTTAACCAATGCAGTACATAAAGTTAAATAACGCAGTGATACACATGCTTTGCCTCGCAGTAGACCAAGTATTACTTTCGGATCGCTTAAGCAACGATTATAACACCGACGCAACAACACCAAGCAAGCATAGAAAGCATTAGGAAAAACTGCACTGACATTACCGCACAAAAATAAGACTACTCATACATGTAAGCAGAAACGATGTTGGTATCATGACGAATGTAATATTTTGAAAGGGACTCTTCATATTCGTGACAAGTGCCACTCATCTGCTCAAAAATAGTCCATTAGCAGTGTGCGAGTTAATGGTCTGTCTCACTTTTCGTCCGCTATCACTTCATGTTCCTAGCCGCCGTCTCACCGTTTGCCATCTCCTTTGCAATTGCGCCATCCGGCACTTTGCGTCTTTAGCGTTTGGCCGAATGTCTGCTCTCACGAAGAAATTGCCACTTAGCGCTGGACGAAATGTCCATCTCAATTTCCGCGGATGCCACCACTTTACTACCATCAGCCGTTACGGGCTATTATTGCGTACGTCGGCGAAATGGTACTCGGATATTTCATCGTGGCGTTTGATAGGAAATGGACGACCGCTAAGCGTCTATACAAATATCCGCGCGCGAGCTCTTCGCCTCAATCCGATGCGTCTTCTATTATTTATTACACCCTGTTCCAAGATACTTCAATATCGCGGCATTTGCGTCGAATGGACGCTGAGTGGACGTCGCTTAGGCGGGATTTGTTGTTCGTTTCGCTCTGCGATGCGCTGCACTGCACTACGGTACATGCAATTAGCATGAATTGTTCATTTTTTATCATCGTTCCAATACCTGAACAGCACTGCATCGCCAAACTGCAGCTCGCGTTTTGAGTTGTTGCGGAACACATATCTAGAAACTGAGTGTGGTGGAGGGGCTGGGCACGCTGCGGGCGCGCCGAGATTTAATCCAGAGGAAGGTAAATTTTATGGGAAATCAGCGCTGATAGTAGTTAAATTGTCCTCTTGTGCCGTCAGTGGGGCTGAACAGACGTTCCGCCGGCGCCAACCTCTTTTTTCGTGTCGCCTCATAAATCACGGTCGCTTCTTTCCTGGCGATACACCTCGC